>DWCF01003525.1:0-19275 GCA_018230265.1 Delias oraia
AAGAATTGTTTTTTTATAGTATTGCGAACTACGGAGCAGGTGTGTCTCCTATATGGTAAGAGAACACCGCCGCCCATAGTCAACCGCACCGCGATCCGCTCTTTAGCTGTTTAGACGGCTGTTTCTGTAATCTCACCCAACCAGAGACACATACTACAATTATTAAACAGCAATGTTATTAAAGCAGTGTAATTCCTAACCCATATTGTGTCGTTTACTTTGTTAATTGATAAATTATAGCTTATAATAGTTAAAAATAATATTGCGTAATTTGAGACGATATGATTTAATATTTAATATTATACGGCATTTAATATTCTGCCACTAAAGAGTGCGAGAGCGCTTACATGAATTTGTTGTGGTAAAAACGAGACAGAATACTTTAGGATCTGCTTTAAGAAATTTCAATAAGTAAGAGAGTAAATCTGTAAAAAATATTTACCATGGATATTTACAATTTTACTAGTTTCAAGTTACCATGTGAAAAGAGACAAATCATTACTTGAGGAAACAAAAATTAAACATTTTAAACATAAAATCTTACGATCACAACGGATGTGACGTCATAACATTTAATAGCCACCGGCTGTATTTAATGTTAATATCCGATATCCGTTGTCTATGGCCGGGCTATGTAAGGCGTCCGGAAACGTCACTGCTTGCCAACTTGTCTCTTGTTGTACCATTACCTGAAATCTTATACGCACCATGTGAATAAATCAAGAATATCGTACTTGTTTATACTGCATACAAAGATCGGGCTTTCACCTTTTGTAGTTCGAGGTAAAATCACTATTATTACTTTACTAAAGTTTTTTTCAACAAGGTTGGGTCAGTGTTAAAATCACCGAACACGGCGTTGTGTATTCTATGGTCATAATTTTGAGCTCTTGGGTCAATTGGGACTTTTGCGGATGTAGGTAAGTCTCGACGCAACATTCTCGAAGTTGAGTTCTTGTGCACTGCGAGAAATTGACTGCCTAGTAGTGTCCTGGACACTTTCACGTACAGCGGCGATGTTCTCGGCCGATCTGGTGTTCCTTTAACGTAAACGTGTAATTTGTTTACCGGACCGGTTGTCTCAAATTTGGTCACGAATCGTAGGAGAGTTTGAAGAGCCAGCGCGTCTGCCGTAAAATAGACGCAATGTGCGTAACATTTGTACTACTTACATCACCAACCGTACACCATGTAATTTTCCATGGTGCCCATGGTCATTTGGCATCAGTGATTGAATAATGTGAGTTTTGTAGTTTTTTTCGAATAGAAGAGTAATTGAATATAAACTTAAAAATACATGTAATGAAAATATATGTCTTTAATTTGTATAGCTGACTGGTAATTAAGGTAAATTTAACAGACGTCTTGGCCTCCCAAACTTTTCTTCGTCACAGATATATTTTGCCTTTGCATACAAATCGTTCCTGCTAGTATTTTAATATCGTCTTCCCACCTGCGAAATTGTCCATAATGCTAATCTCCTTTGTTTAATTCTGCTATTCCTAGCACACACAAAAATTTTATAAACATATTAAAGTGTATACTAGATCATTGATATATATATATATCAATGAGAAATTCATAATATGTAACAGTCATACGGATTACGGTTTAGATTAAAAATAGCCCATTACAAAGTTGTTAAAATAACAAAACCTACCCATTTTATATCTAGCTCCCAGCTCACACGCATTGGCACTATGAACGGATGTGTTATTCACTTATTATATAAATAACTTAAGTAATTCTATATTTATGACACATTGCATTATTTAATTAAATAACGCAATTAATGTTAATGTACGAAGTAAAGTTGAAAATTATTAACATCAGTAGGTTATGATTTTAATTAAACTTTGGACCACGGATCTTGGGTAAGAGATGAATGACTCACTTATAGACACTCCCAGCCTATGCTGGTCTCCGTGTGTGCTTGGTACACTTTTTTATTTAAGGTCCCGCAAGTCGTATTTCTTTGGAAAAATCACTGATTCCACAGAGAGGTGGTGCGCGGCACAAAATGCCTTAAAAACGCTCAATTGTGGAACGACAAACATCGGGGTGATATGGACGAAGTTTTGTATGAACACCACAACATACTTTGGGAAGATGTGTTCGTAAAAATATATATAAATGATTTCTGTTCGATTTTCTCACCAGCACACTGAAATAAGAAATAGTTCTAATATGGAAGAACAATACATCAAAGTGGTATTATCAAATCATTCTTGTGATACAGCGTAATTTATTTGGTGTTGTGTGTCAGTTGTGTGACGCTCTGACGCACGCACGCCATTTGTCTCGGCGCCGAATGACGCATTAATACGTCCACATTTGTGTCTCACTTTATTTTACTTTTTTTAACAACACAGTCACAATAAAATTAAAAATAATCTCATTTAATTTTAAGTTTAAAAATGCAAACATTTACAAAACATTCGATAAGTTATTTGTATCAATTAAAAATGATCTTTCAAAAATACGTTTATATTTTGATCAGCTGCCTGTAGCGGTATTTCCTAACCAATAAGACATAGGGACTTTCAAAAAAAAAAGATTGTACCTATACCAAAACCTCAGCCCAGCAGGAAATGGGGGTGTCCACTGTGCAGAAGTGGCACTGGGCAGAAGACCGCATATCCTAGGTAAAACATATTCCAAAACGAATCAAACTAAGGAATTTGTACACATTAAAAGTACGTATGGTTAATTAATTTAAAATGTCATTGACCGTTTTATAGCTATCCTTATATCACTACATTACAATCAAATAATAATCAGAATACCATAATTGAAATTAATTACATACATGTCATGTTCCAGATAATAGTACTACAAATTAGGCACCAATTATATCGAAACACTATTGCAGACAACTCTGTTGTAGTTACCAAGTTTACGAACGTCAGATATTTACCAAAAAATAAACCTAATTTTCACATTATCAAAGGCAATATATCTTGCCTTATTATATATATATATCGTCCCAAGATAATGCATTTATTTAACACTTAGCAAGGAATGTATATAACATAGAGCTTCGTGGTCTAGCGATCTTGTAAGCTACTGATAACGCAAGGATACAGACTACAGAGTTTGATGCCCGGTCTGAATAAAATTTATACTTTAGTCGATCTTGGGTAGGATTTGGCAGTGCCCGGACGAAAGTCTTAAAACTGGTTTACTTGTGACGGCTCGTCCAAAGTTGTACCATGGGCTCATAGAAACCTAAGGTGAAACAGTATACTGTGTTACGCGAGGCCCGTTATATTATACCGATCAAGCTAGGTAAACAACCGTCAATTGATGGCAATCCTACCATAAAAGAAATGCGCTTACTCATTGCCTCCAAAACAATAAAAATGTCTCAAACATATTTTTTCAATACATTTCCTTTGTTTTTATTAATATAATGTGTAAATGTGCTGGCGTTTATATTAAACTTACAGTGCAGCTGTGTTATCTTTAAAAATACATAAACACAGCCATCTATTATTTTTTATATACAGACGGTGGCAAACTAGCAGGAGGCTTATCTAGTACAAGCGGTTCTCCGTCCATGGACACTCCTAACCCTTGCAGAGCTGCCGGTGCGTTGCCGGCGTTTAAGGAATATGATTATTATTTATTTTATTCACTAATTGAATAATCAACGTGGCCTTATAATTTTCGTTATGTAATAATTTTAATACTACCTAAAAATATTACAAATGCGTTTACGTATAATAATGTTGTGTCTACTGGTAGGTATTATTATTTTTAACAATAAGTTGTATATTGAGTGTTAAATTTAAATTAAATAATATTGTTTATTCATTTTTTTAACATAGATTTTAGATTATATGACATAGAATAATAAAAGGCGAATGATAACATTAACAGGTTTTATATAAAACATGATGAAAATTGAGGCAGTTTCCAGGAATACAAAAAAAAATTTTTTTACAATTTCTTTAATATAATAATATCCACTAATGGATTATCATAAATAAGCATCACGAAGCTGTCGTTTAATTAAATAAAATGCTCATATTTTCGTTATTAAAGTTTATTCTCGGTACACAATTATATTAAAAACTAAACACAATTAAGCTTATTGTATTTTGGCTCTGTAACTGTTTTTATATGCTATTGCGGTCAACAGAGGTGGGTCTACTTGGTAAGAGAACATCGCCGCCTATCGACAACCGCGCCAGAGTTCGCACATTGGTTGTGTTGCCAGCTTTTTGCGCCGCTTAAGAGACATTCCTAAGGGCCTCCGATTTCCTCATTCACTCAGCGAAACACAGTACAAGTGCCGTTTACAAGCCCCTCCAAAGACCGAATAAAATATAAATTAAATAATTGTCAGGGCCGTGATTCGAACCTGATATCTCGTGCTTCATAGTAGACTTATAAAACCACTTAGCCACAATACTTTCAAAACACTGTTTTCTATATTATATAACTCAGTTTTTTTCTGATTTAATAATTTACAATTTACTTTTTTTATAAAATGTCTTGATGGTGCCACAAGGCACAAAGTAAACAAATACTACTTAAATAACTAGGTAAAAGCCAAATACCTAATACAGTAAACCTAATCTTTCCTGGTTCTACAAATGTTTAGTTTAAATTTAGTTATAAATGTTAGAGAAATGTTTTTATAAAAACTAACATTTATATCATTTTTGTATCTATTTCCATATCACCGTAGGATTGATACACGTGACACACCCCAACAGTTGAAAGTAACAGTGATATATAAGGCGGTGTCCACACCGGACACGCGTAGTTAAAGTTGACAGCTGACGGAAAAATATTTAACATTAACTCGTGAGATTAATTGTCTTTCTAAACGATTATACGGTATAATTATAGCATTTTATAAGTTGGTTACGAAAACAGTATGATAGTTTTTTATGATGTAGCGCACAACGGAGCAGGCGAACACGGGCGCCCATGGACAACCGCATCTCAGTCCGCGTATTGGTTGTTGCCGGGTTTTTACCCTACTAAAGCGGCATTTTTAAGGGCCACGGATATCCTCACTCACTCAGAAAAACACACTAGAAGCACCGTTTCAAGTACAACTACTATTTCACGCTGAGTACTCTATAAGCTCGTAGTATCACTTCGGATGAGCCGGCGCAATTACTGCGTCCGCATAATGCTTCAGCATTGCTCTCCCACGGCTCTCCAACTTACTATTGATTCGAATTTTTTATATTATCGGTGGCAAACGAGCAGAAAGCTCACCTACGATAAGCGGTCTTCCGTCCATGGACACCCCCAGCCCTTGCAGAGCCGCGGGTGCGTTGCTCGCCTTTAAGGAAAATGTACGCTCTTTTCTTGAAGGTCCCCAAATCGTATTTGTTTGGAAATAGCCCCGCTGGCAGCTGAAGAATTGTCGGTTAAATACACAGCGTGAGCTATAGAAAGCTAAATATAAAATTAGCAAAAGAAGGAATGAAATGTCCGTCTTTGTAATAAGAGGGATGTAACTTTTTTTAAGTTTTAATTCAACGCCAGTTATACATTAGCAAAGGATTTTTCGAACATTATTTTGTTTCCATATTAAATTAATTTACCAGTTATAAAAGCTTACAAAATACTTCCTTGAATATGTAACATTAGTGAACGCAATACATAATTAAAAGAAAATATTTATTTAAAAATAAAATATATGAGTTATCATATTATTAAATGGGTCACACAGAGTTATTTATGAAACGCATGTCATCTTGAGAATCGTTTTAGAATCTGTTAGTGACAAGAGATTCTAAATGGATGTTGCCAGAACACAGGAAACGTCATATTTTACATTGCTTATATAACTTAAAAGAACAGTATTTATAACTCAGGTCTGTAAGTGATATATTAAATGGTATTTATTTTATAATCACATCACCTATTTAAAAAGTGTTATAAAAGTGATTATTGATAAATAATTAGTGATAAAAATTAATTATCATTTGATAACAAATTTTAATTGTTTTAGAATAGTTGTTTTTAAGGCGGACGATGCAATAGAAAATATTTACAAGTAAAAGTCAAATATCGTTATTCCTTTAAGGCCGGCAACGCACCCGCGGCTTTGCAAGGGCTAGGCGTGTCCACGGGCTAAGGAACGCTTCCCTAGGTAATTGCTACCGATGCTATTTAAAAAAAAATCGTTTTTTCACATGTATTCACTATTATAATTGTCGTCATAAAACTAAAGTTACAGATTGTTCACAGATCTGATAAGAGCTGTAAAATAATTTAACGACGAAATTCCAAGCGACAAGAGGGTACCTATTTTTCATTATCATTTTTATTTTTATGAAAACGGAGGCAACCGAACAGAATACTCATCAAGGATAAGCGGGCAATCCTCAGCCCTTGCTGGGCCGTAGGTGCGTTTCCGGCTTATAGGGATAGCTATTTTGTGAAGGTCCCCAAATCGTATTGTTTTGGAGTTATCTATTTTGGGAGCTTCTGCTCAAGGATGGCAATACTCTACATTCGGCCGAATTTAATAACTGTAAAGAAATCATGTAGATATATTCTACTATATCATTCTACTAATTTAAATAGATATTTTATCTATAAAACAAAATTTTAAATTGTATAACGTAAATGAAGATTAACGGGATATCCACAACGAATCAATCCAAATATTTTAAACGCGAGTTATTTATCACTCTCGAGAGATAATAAGCTTCTCCTTAGCGCTTTAAATCACCCTAAAATAGCACCAAAAAGTTGATTTATGTCCGTGTATTCAAGAAGTAAATTCCTCGCGTTCTCTATTAACTAGCATTGAGTACAAAAGATCATTTAGAATTTATAAATATCTACTCAGAACATGCTATGTTTATTATCAGCTAATATAGAAAATTAGTTATACGGAACGATTACCTTTTACGATAAATTTCCATGTATGTAAGTTGTTTGGCGTGAGGAAATGGCAAATAAACTGAAATATATTGGATATAATTATACTTTATTCAAAAAGATTTTATATTTTTATACAATATATTCATATTTGAGTGTAAATAGAGGAAAAAAGTCGTATCGTACAGTTTAAAAACACATCACACGCTGTTGAATTTTGAGAAAATACCCACAAGTCGCGAGAACTCGGATAGAGCACACGTCTGGATTCGTTCAGTAATGTAATTGAAGCAAATGCTAACAATGCGCAAAAATCAAATATAGTTTTCATTGACGCATGGGTATTGTTTTAGTGTGCAAATAGATGTGAAACAGAACACGGTCCGTTCTGAGGAAGACAATAATATAATAATATGGTGTTTCATATCTTGATAAAACATGTAATATAAAAATAACTAGAAATTATGTGCATTATTTTTAGATACGAGCAATAAAAATAGAAATATGTGTTGATAAAATATTTGTGTTTGTCGTTCTTGCGCCAATTCGTGGGTGTTGTTCCTCAAATAGTGGCTTGGATGATTTTCTATAATGTTGGCTGCCGATAGAATAAATAATGACTATTTTCTATCATTTTTACCTGTGAGTTTGGACTGCTGTCTACGGTTTCCATACCTAAATGTATATATGAGGATATCTCGTTCAGTCTTTATCAAAAAACAAATTTACTAACATTCCGGTAGTTTTTTTGCCTAAGAATATGTATTCGCATATCTACATTACACAATGTGACTTTGAACTTATTGATAAACTCAACGGAAACGAATAAGTACATACGTTTGCCTAATCTTCAGCTGTAAACAAGAAGAAAAAAGCTTGTAAAACTTGAACAGATGCCAGAGCACTGTCCTTGTCTTATTGGTTCTAAGACTAAACAGCAAGGTGATACTGTCCGTTGGTAAAACATTCCATATGAAAAGATTTTAATCATTGCGTTTTTAAATGATTATTAAAATAACAAAATAATTATTAAAATAACCGCCCATTTTAAATGGTAGTGAGGTGTCTAATTTGACTATTTCTCAATTCCAGACTGTCAACTCTCCACCTCATCATGACATTAGCGGGGTAGCAGCAACGCCATACCATCCATACAACGAAGACTATCCTTCCGTCCAACGGCACATCGATAGGCCCCAACCGGAACTTGAAATTGAACGGAGCAAGAAAGAAAAGAAGTGGTCAATTGGCAAGCTCTTTAGACGAAAGAAGAAGGAAGAGGAAAGTGGCACGTCATCACAAAGTGATGAAGGTGTTAGCGAACGATCACCATCAAAGAAGAAGAGCAAGAAGAAAAAGAAAGTTCCCGTTAATAACTTTGACCACATAGTTATAAGAGATACACGAAGAGCTCAGAGCTTAGCTAACCATAGTAGTCGTGATAAAACAGATGATGGTGTATTGTCCGATCCATCAGCGGGCTTCTTAAATTATCAACCAAGAAGTCGAGATATTCCCGATTATCATGATTATCTTGCAGTTGAGGAAGATGAAAGGATTATACCGGAGCGAATACACGTGGATATTACTCCTAAAAAAATAAGAAAAAGTAGACTTAAAGCTCGAGTTGAAGCACTGCGGAATAGCTTAAAAGGAGACTCTAGTAGTGATGAAGAATCTTTAAAGTCCTCAAACTCATCATCAATGATTCGATTTCGAAGCGATGACTCTTTAATGCGATCGAGAGACAGCTCCTTGAATAAAAAATCTAGAAGCGCAAGAAATGACAGGTATATCAAAAGATTATCAAGGGACGAAGAAAATCAACTGAACAAGGAAGCTGAATTACTTCAACAAGGCTACTCTAAAGCTGAAGTTGAATTGTTAACCCGAACACCAACGAGCCAGAGCAGTGGTTACGGAACATGCAAACGAGAAACGATTAATAATTTACATAACGAGCACAATATCGTTGCGAATGATATAAAAAGAAAATCATTCAAAACAGAATCGGTTTCTTCATTTCCATCTACTCAAAGCTATCCCTCATCGATCAATTTCAATGCAAAAGTTAATAACGATCATATCAACTACTCCATAAAGTATCCTAATAATAATTTACATAATCGTGACATGCTTGCTACTACTGGTAGCAGAGAACGAACTCCTAATCAATATGAGAGTCCGGAAAATATCATGTGCGTTAAATTTCCTTTAGGAAATGTTAATAATATAAAGCCAGAAGCAAAAGCTCCACCCGTTCCACCACCACGTGATATGCAACGAAAAGTAGTAACGCCTATATCTATGTATTATGAAAGTAATTCTGCTTGTAGCAATCGAGTAAATTCCAATCAAAATGCTTTGCATGGTGTGCCCAATAACGATTTTGAAAGAATAATGCGACGAAGCCAAGAGAGATCTATTGTCCCAGGAGTAAATGGTCTTAGACGACCCTTATCAAATTCAGAAGATCACATAGCCATGCAAAGTAATGACAATTTACAAAATTATAACTACCGAAATGAACAGCCACGAAGGCCTGCTTCTGTGTCCGCAGAACCAAATCACTACGGGATCTATTTCAATAATTCTTCAATGAGGAGAAGACTGGCATCGAGTGTCATTACAAGGCCTGAACCGACACAACCAAAACAAGATTACTTGTATTACGCTGATCAAAGTCCTAGATCTAGGAGACCTATTAGCATTCAAAATGGCATTGAGAATCAATATTTAAGTGATTCTCAGACATCTACAAACATAATGGATCAAGTTTTGTACAAAAAGCCGCAAAATGCCTCAGAATTTTGGAAAAAGATTGACGATGCAGAAAAACAAAGAAAACAACAGATATTATCTAATTCCAGGGCTAAAAGTGAATATTCGAGCACCGCACATGTAAATAAGACGTTATTAGAACGAAATAAGAAAGAAAATCTATTTACTCTGAACGATAATGGCAAACTAATTTCAAATGTAAATAAACCATCCGAGTCAAAGTTATGGAAAACAAACACAGAATTCAAACGTTCTATTACAGTTGATCCTCCGAAATCAGTCACTTCACCAAAAACACACACAAGACACAAATCTGACACATTTGTTCAAAATAGTTATCAAGTTCCTTCCGATGATGAAGGTTCAGAACGGAGAAAATCTACGAACCTTGATGACGCTCTGAATGAATTGGAAGCAATTTATAATAGTCTTGGCTTGGGCGACGAAGACTTGTTAGATAGAGCAGAAAGAAGAGAGTTGATGACTCCAAAAATTAATGATCAGTGTAATGACTGGAATGGAAATGATAATGATATTCAACTCCGAAGTCAGCCAACAACTCCGTTAAGACGACTAAGTCGAAGATCCACATTACCAGATAAATTACAAGATGACATGGCTTTCCGTCGCATGAATTCTTTAACAAATAAAGAGAAAATAAATTATAGAGACTCGCAAGCGCAGATTAGTTACATGTTGGCATCTCCCGTGTATGTACCATACGCATCTGACGACGATAGACAATCAGAACGGAATGAACCTGATGTTGTTTATGATGATGTTGTTTATAGAAATATAAAACAGACCAATAGTAGATTAAAGACAGTAGATCCTCAACCACCATTTGGCATTCCAGTAGGTCCCGTATCCCCAGCTCCGCAAAGTGATTACTTACATGCGACTCCTGATAATAGGGGAAGATCCCGTTTCATACCAAAAAAGTCACCAGATATAGTTGCTGATGACTTAGCTTATCGAAGTTTGAGAAAAGATAATAGACAATCTTCGTTATGTCCCGGCGACGAATACAATGGAGTTGTTAACAATAATATAACCGAATTTCCTTTTAACAAAGACGCTGGTACTAATATAAGAAAGAAACGCGCTGTTCGATCTTTATCAGCAAACATATTCACAGTTATGCAAAAGGAAATAGAAGACGCGATCCACATGTCAAAGACAAATCGATTACAAAAAACATATAGCAATAGCGACGTTATGCGGCGCCTACGGGAAACATTTGAAAACAACGACACACAACGTGATTGTTATCCACGCAACAAGGTAAAACAACGACACAATACTATCAGTCTATTTCCTAATAATGTGCACACACCTATTCATCATTTCGCAAAAGATGATTCATTTGTTCACAATGACAATAAATCTCTTGCTAGATCATCATCTTGTGATAAGTCCACAACATCATCACCATTAAATAAATCACCGCAAACATCGAAACGATCATCCAAAGATGAATTTCAACAAGTTCTTAGTATGCTAGCACAAGAAGCAATGGATACAAGCAACAAGCTCGGCGTAGCGTTGGCAGAATTGGACAAAAATAAAAATAAACATGATTTACAACAAAAAATATCTGATAGTAGAACAAATTTCTTAAATGCTCTAACAAATTGCACAACGAAAAATTTCAAACCAGAGCCTCAAAAGCAAGAAGTTAAAGGCAATGATTTAAAAATACCAAACACAATTATTTTAGACGACAACAGTTCCTCTACAGCAAAGAAAACGGAAGATAGTTTATTAGAAATATCTAACCAGTTACATAAAGTAGAAGATCAGCTAAAACATAGTTATGAAAAGGAGTTAAACTTCGATGATGAAAGTTTAAAACTCTCTTCTTATATTAAAAACGCTGAAAAAACAATTAAGGCTACTGAAACTATTCTTTTAGGAGACGAATCAATACCAGATGTAGTAAAAATGCCTAAAACTTCTACAAATACAGAAAATGAAAAAGTATCAATCTCTAATTCTGAGTTACCAAGTATAAAGTTCCACCCATCAAATCCATTTTTATGTTCCAATGACAAATTAAGCGAAATCACTGAAATCAAGGCCTTCAAAGAATTAAAAGATGGTATATCTGATTTGATTGCGGGAATATCAGAGGTAAATGAAAAAATATTTTCAAAAAATGTCCAAAGTACTGTCGATTCAAATAATGAAGAAAATGACAAGATACTAGATACTACACAACATGAAGTTCCTTTCATTAACGAAAGTATTCTGCAACGAGGTTTCAAATCTGGGTCCATTTATGACACATTGGAAGAAAAAAAAGATGGCGCTGATTCAACTGAATACAATTCTTCAGAAGAACTGGCAACTATTTTCAAATTAGACGCTAAAACGGAAACAAAATCTGATAATAGCACGCACAAAGATGATCGTACCGACCTAAACTCCCCTAACCTCGTTCGTACAATGAATCAGCATCTACGCAGATTGTCGATAGATGAAACTGAAACTGCTAGTCAAAGTGCACTGCCAAATAACGTAGTACCATGGAGAGCTAAACGGCATAACTCGCAAAGAGATGACAAAGGTATGTGGTCTGTTATCATGCACGCTGTGTGGGTTTCGCATTAAACACATTTTCACAATTACATGCATTCGCACTGGCCCCTTTCCATTTTGTTTGATGTTAATTAATTAACATTATGTTTTGTTGTTTCTGTTGTTTTGACAGGCGGTAACACGAAGTCAAAGCACAATTGGCACAACTCAGGCACGTTGATGTTAGCTTGTTCCTACACCTTGATGCTCTACCAACAAATGGCTGACTTCGACTGGCTGACGCTGCTCGGCTTGCTGTTGGCAATTGTTACTATCGTAGCCATGCTCTTAATTTAATTCTAAGACAATCATACCGATACATACCGTAATATGAGTAATTTAATTAAAATTAATGCTTATTTGAAAAGAAAACTATTTTTTTAAACCATAATCATGTATCCAATATTGTGTTTTAACTTTGAATGCTTATTAATAAAACAATAATCAATCTACACGATTAGTAGAAAGTTTAGTGTTAAAAGTTTATAAATATTTATATTTTTGTGGAATGTTTTACATTTTTAAAGCTTACACATATTTTAAAAAATATTTACAATTTGTTTTGCGTTTATCGAATTGTTACCTTAAACTATAGTAGATTACGTTATTAATAAGGGATTCGCTTTAATTTCTAATAAATATGACATATGAATACTCAGCTTGAAACAGTACTTGTACTGTATTTCGTAGAGTGTCAAAGTGCCGCTTAAGCGGAGTAAAAAGCCGGTAACACAACCGGTGCGCGGACTGTGGCGCGGTTGTTCATTAGCGGCGGTGTTCTCATACTATATAGGAGACCCACCTACTCTGTTGTTCGCTATACCATAAAAAAATATTTTTACTTTTACGAAATAAAACGCTTTTAGTTTTTAATTTATAATACATCACTTACCTAAATGTAACAAAATGCACCAAAACAATTCAGATGTTTATTGCATGAATTTGCATTTTTTTATATTTGCATTTTAAGATAAATGTATTTTATTAAAAAGTTATTTGTTCAAAATAAATATATAACTTGCTTTTTATTAACAATGCTGAATCATTTAATATTAGCCATGGATCTAGGGGAAGCAAACCGATGTGCCTGCCCCGAGTAGCAATTGAACAGGAGCGTCAAAATCCTAAACGACAAACTCAAAATTATTGGCGAAGCACATCGCATTGGCTATATCAACCTGACTATATTTTAAAAATGACCCTTTAATGAACACATCTTCTGATAATATTTTGTTATTTTTGGTTTCGAGATATATTTTTATATTGTATAATGGAGAACGTTTTGCGTATGCAAATCCTTCACGAAACTGATACCTCTCGCTTAGTGGTGGGCTTATAAGAGCAATTACGAGACTCAAAAATGTATTGAGATAAAACTAGAATGTAATCGTACATCGAGGGCTGTTTATTATACATTCTATTTAACATATTGCTAACTGAAATCTTTTGTGAAGTGAAATTATAAATTGTATTTGTGATTCACCAAATTTGGCTATGATAATTAACTATTGGTTAGGATAAATGTTAGGTTTGCGGGTCGCCAAATAGAGAAAGAGAAATGGTATTTGCTCAATGTGGCCTAACATATTTTATTTACTGTGATTGTATTTCATTTTTTTAAATTATAATCTAGAAATGACTGCTAAATTGTTCAGCAATAACGTTTATTAAATTAAGTGGCATGATATATTGCATGATTTTAATTTTATAATTATGTTATGAGATATTTCCAATGGCTTGTATTATTAATGACATTTTGTTTGTAGTTTATATGTAATGCTTGAATATCGAAATTGTTAATACGGTGGTTGCTGAAAATACAAATTAGACAAAATTATAATAGTATTTTGTCTCTTTTAGGTGAAAATTGATTGCTACAAGTTATGCTCTTCTGGATTTTAAGAATAATTCAACGATTATTATAAATATATTTTAATGTCTACGTTTATAAATTGTATATTTAATATCAATAAAATAATTTTATTCTATTGTTGTTTGCAAAATTACTACTTAGTTTATTTAGAGGCTTCCATTAAAGAAACGAGTGTTATTTATATTACGAAACTTATGTTGATTATAAGTTATGAATAAAATGTTTTAGTTATAGGTTGTTTTATTATATAATATATTTCCTTCATTTCGTCCTATTAAAACAAACATCATTGAAAAGAAAAACAACGTATCTTATGCAAGTGTCGCCTTAACAAAACAAGTCATCTTCAGTGGAACATATTTTGCTCCACTCCCACCACCAAAACCATAACCTGTTAACAGTAATGTTTTTATCTGTAGGGGAAAGCCTATGTCAAGCAGTGAACGTCTTACCACTGAAATGATGAAATAAGTCTGTACAAGATGTAAATAAAACTAAAAGATCGTCAGACTTATTTATTTTCCAACAACAATGAACTTTGACTTGCAGGTATTGGTGGAATTTTGTCCTAATACGAATCCCGACAAGTAGTGAAGCATTTTCATTTTTTTATCTGTGATCTGAAAAATGCAAAACAGAAAATTAATCACTGTGTATTTCTAGATTTTCAAAATGCTTTTGACAGTGTTGATCCTGGTATACTAGTTCAAATCATGTCTAGGTTGGGTGTATCCAGGCATTGTGTGCCTCAAGTCAAGAGCAACAATGCAGGGTGCCACAATTTCTCCATTACTGTACAATAAACACAAGTAAAATTTGTAAATATTACAATTTGCTGATGGCCTTGTATTGTACAGCAGTGACTCTTAGAGATTGCAATAGAATACATTATGAGAAATAGGATAAATATAAAAAATCCTTATTTCAACTATTATAACACTATAATGACCATTTACATTTAAAAATTAACCCATCTAAAAATAGTGTTATGTTTTTTGGCAATGAAACATCAAATTCAAATATTTACAACAATAAAATTAAAAACAAGTTTTTCAAACAAATTTTTAGGAATAATACTGGACCAAAAACTAACATTTAAAGAACATTAAAAAAATATATGTACATATATTTTTTTAAATTTATAGTGGACAACGGAGCAAGTGTGTCTCCTTTATGGTAAGAGAACATGGCCAACAACCGTGACCAACCACGACACAGTCCGCGCATTGATTCTGTCGCCGGCTTTTTACGCCTACGCTTAAGCGCCACTTTAAGGGCCTCCTATATCATCACTCACTCTGTGAAACAGTACAACTACTGTTTAATTCTGTGAGCCCGTGGTATCACTTCGGACGAGCCGGCCCAATTTATTCACCAGCATATGCTGCAATGCTATGTTATGGGCTCAACTTCAACAAGGTGCACATATTTTGAGGCAAATCTTACTTGCTAAAAGATATCATCTCAAATTAATAGCACCAGACAACATTCAAGTAATAAACAAAATTGTACCTTAGATATATAGATAGATCCTCAAGACCATTAACAGCACAAGGTTTACTATGCGGTAATTCTCCAACACTGTTTTTTTATAGTACAGTGCACAATGGAGGAGATGGGTCTCCTATATGGTAAGAGCATATTGCCGCCCATGGACAACTGCGCCACAGTGCACGCATGTTGTATTGCCAGCTCTCCAGTATATTTCTGGAAATAGACAGTTTTTCTAAGATTAGAACAGTTTCCATGGTCATGTTATTGTATTTTTTTATCAGTGTATATCACATCCACTTAATGTAATTCAATAGACAAACAATCATCCAGAAATGCTATAACTTTTGGAGGAAAATACATGTACTATGTTATCTAAACTGAGGGGAACAAAGCAAATGATTATGTATATACTGCTCTATATTTACAACAGATGCATATATCCTTTACTTGATTAAACAAATAATTCACAAATACCACAATAAAACAATTCAAATTTACTTCCTATTGTGCCTTTGTGGGCCATGGGTATGAAATGGTTGATGAATCTGCATATGATGGAATTAATGATTTTAGAAATACAATTAATGTTCCTATGTCCGATTACGTGCAATGTATTGACCAGAATACTCAAAAGTTGTAGTTAGAAATATAGTAGATGTAGTAGAAAAAGAAAGATTGTAACACCAATTGAAATAATATGGGAGCATACATAAAGCTTACCTGCAAGGCTTTGGTTTCATCGTATGCTACGCGAGACTATTACTATCAGAAATAGACTGCGTTTGGGTCATAATAGTGCAATATCACACCTTGCTCGACTCGCCATTATAAGGAATAAAACCTGAGTCCTGTTCACATTGTAATTCAAGTGTCGGAACTGTGGAGAAAATTATATTCAATTGTCAAAAATTTTAGATAGACTATTGTTGACCACTGAACCTACTGACGTTGAAAATAAGAGTGACTCATTGTCCCGTTTGCCACCATTAGGTACAAGAATATCTACAAATACATAAACAATACAATTAAATGGAATGTACTTATAGGCGTAATATTACGTCTATGAATGTGCTACAAAAAATAAGAGTTGACCCAAAGTGAGCAGGTCATAAGATCCCAAAAAATTACTTTATAATCCGTTTCATGAAATAGTTCCTATTGCGTCATGTTGGTAGTAATAGTAATAAGAGCTGTCACATTATCCTTTTGCGATTACCCCAAATTCAGGGAGATTAAAAAATAAATACGATGTGACCCGTCCTTATAAACTACCAGCAGTACACCTTGAACTTATTGTACACCTTGAAATAATATGACTTTCACAATATTTCAGTCCTCTAAAAATATTTTAAAGTCCTGGGAATAACTTTTAATATCATTAATATTGCTTATCATTAATCACAATAATAATGCATAGGACTTAATTAAAAATATTACGTGTTCCATAAGAACACAACAAGATTTTAATTTAGAAATATTAAATTTCTACAGTAATTCCTTTCGTGTATTAATGTTTCTTCCTACTGTTTTGATTTCCTCCCCCTGACATTCCTACATCTTTAAAATGTATTCTTTCTCTTATGTTTAGTTTCATAAATAATTTAAATTTTTATAAATTATGTTTATATATACGTTGTCTTTCCTTTTTTAAATGTTCTTTATTGACAAATAGCTTTCGTTACTTAGAAACGACCAGCAGACGAAGCTGCCGCTTCTGTTGTCGGGATCGTCGTATGTGGTTGCTAACTTGCTACCGAGGAATACTCTCACGCAGCGGCAGTAATAATATTAGTTAGAATATTACTTAGAATTTTGTTTATATTCTAGCTTGATTATTTGTCATTATTTATGTAAATATCATTATACCGATGCTGGCAAAATTGTGATTGCCAGTAACAGGGCCAAGAAAAAAAACACATTGTTTTGAAGGATGTCATATGTCAAATCTCATCTGCCTATCAACGTCATTTTGCCTTGGAGAATAAAAAACGGTTGAAGATTGTGTTCAGTGTTGTGTCATGTGTACAATTTTGTTGTGAAATTTGCTTTCCTTGTTAAATAGATTTACTGTAGAAATTAAAATAGTTGTTATATTTATAGGTATTAATTAAAAGTATAAAGTTTGTGTAACGTGAATTTCAAGTGTAGTTTTTTTTAATAAAAGCAGGCTACTTTGTTCCTGTGATTTCCCTGCACTAGGCTTTGAAGGTTGGTAAAATATTATTTATTATATTTATTCGATATTTTTAATGAATATAATTTATATTCATAATAACTACATTCACTCATTATTATTACGTATTATTCGAGCAGTTACATGTTAAAGGCATATTAAGTACGTCGATTGTTAACAACAACAATTAAAGTTAACGGTTTTTTTTATTATAAAATAAATATCTATTTGTATCTTTTTTTCCTGAATGTTTGTTAATCCAATCCTTGAAATCAGGTAAGTTTTGTATTTCTTTTACTTCTTATTGATATAATTAGGGTCCTCAAACTATAATATAATATAATCATGCTATAATACTATATTTAATTATTTTCTTTAATATTTGTTAAAGGAAGAAATATAAGGAGATGTTTCTTTATTATTTATAATATTCTTGCTCAGTGTATGTTATATAGAAATATAATTTAGAATATTTATAAAATTGTTTTTCCTATATATTTTAAATACATTAACACTTATATTTTTTTAATTCTCACTGGATTAGTAAGTTTTCATCTTTTTGTTATGGCTGGAGAATGGTGAAAATATATATCTTAAAGCATCATCAGAGGTGGTGATGTCAAAAGCAATTTATTACTTGAAGGTGTGTCATTAAAATGATATACATTGGTAGGAAGCGTTGGTGTTTATTATTTATTAAATCATCAAATACAGGTCTTGAATCTATTTTTATCTTCAATTGACATTGACTTGTGGGACACGGGAATATAACAATGGAATAATTTTATGTTATGGCCTAGACATAAAACTTCTAGTACATTGTATAAGGAGCTTTTAATTTTATAAATGATATTTCCTTTTTTTAAGTTTAAACAATTTATCACTAATTCAATTATATTATTATTTGTAAATTAATTATAGCATGCAAAATATTGTTTCTTGTCAACAAATGGCTTGATAAGAAATCTGTTTTGGATTTAAATAAGGAATTTATTTTTATACCAATTTCAAGGTAAAAAGATAAACATGTAAATATTTATCAATTATTACATCATTTAACACAACTGGGTTCTTTGTCATTGTATTTTATTAAAATTAAAGTGTCTTAATAAGGTCATTTCAGCTAAAATATTGAATATTTTTAAATAATTGAAGACATATCAATTTATAAATTAGTCACTATTATATCTGTAGAATACTAGATCAAATATTGAAACAGAAAAAATTCATTTTATTGGAATGAAGTTCCCAACTCTAAGTAAAATAAATCTTTAAATGGTATTTTAGATTATAAAATAATTGATTATTATTTATAAGTAATTAAATATATTTTTTTAAAGTCTATAGTGGACAATGAAGCAGGTGGGTCTCCTCTATTGTAAGAGAATACCACCATCCATGAACACTTGAGCAGATAGGATAGTCAACCAGTTTTATAAAATAACTTTATAATTGAGAAGATTATTCTCGTAATTAATTCACCAGTTAAAAAATATTGAGGTTATGTTAGATTTAC
>DWCF01003526.1:0-19274 GCA_018230265.1 Delias oraia
TGGGCGTCTTTGGGGGAGGCCTATGTCCAGCAGTGGATTTAGATGGGCTGATGATGATGATGATGATGATGATGAATGTAATGTTTCGCTGATCGAAAGATGATAGCAGAGTCCCACTAAATTAAAACGCTTAGCTGCGTAATAATTCGACACTACAACCATCACAGATTGCCATTAGAAGCACCACCAGACGCATTGTCCGCAATATTATAATATATATGCAGTAAGAAACTGAAAAGTTATGATTGTTTTAAAAGATAAATTTAAAAAAAAGTTAAAAAGTCACTTCGTTTGGTACATATGATATTTGTATAAAATCAGATTCTACTAAAACACTCTACCGTAGCATTGATGAAATGCTACTTATAATAATAAAATTGGTAGTTCATAACGCATCGCTTGATTTGGACCAAACATGATACTTTTGGCTTCGATCCAGGCACCGTGGCTCGTGTGCATTGCTCGAGAACCGTGTTAGTATGTGAATGCATGTAATTATTCAATTGTTCATCTCCCTTTGAACAGTTAACCCGCATATTAGAGCACACTGCGGCTTCGCTATAAGGAAACCCTGCCAGCAAATCTAATTGCAGGCGAATTGAATGGCAAAAAGCCGACTCTTGTAATATATTTACAATGACAGTGAGTCCATTAACGAAGAGTCTAAGTGGTTTAATAAGTCTACCATGCAGGGAGAGGTATCGGGTTCGAATCTCGGTCCGGACAATTATAAATTACTGTATAATTTATTCGGTCTCTGGAAGGGCATCACAGTGGCCGAGCGAGTGTCTTAATAATGTCGCACCCGTGGGAGAGTAATGTTGAAGCATATGCGGATGTAAGAATTTGGTCGGCTCCTCCGAAGTGATACCACGGGCTCACGGAATACTCAGCATGAAATGTTAGTTGTACTTGAAAGGGTGCTTCTACTGAGTTTGTCGGAGTAAGAATTTCGGAGGCCCTTAAAAATGCCACTTAAATGGTGTAAAACGAAGTATATCATAAAATTCAATAAAGTAACAATTAATAATAAATATTGTAATCAAAGGAGACATGAGACGTGTATAAAAAAATTAAACCAATCATTCGGTCATTACTCCTTACATTGAGTAATTTGTCTTATTCCCGCGTTTATTTTCATTAAATTTGGACAAATGCCAGATCTTTCGTCAAGGTCACTCTCAGTTCACGCGGAATCTAATATGCCTCTTTATAAATGTACCCAATTTATCTGTGTGTCAGTTAACTCCACACAAAACACCGGGTTTCATTTAATTAATTTACATGTTTCAAATATCTTAAATCTCGTATAACTATGAGCAAAAATTTATCATAATAAACATATTCCATTAATAGCATCAATATTTTTTTTATAGTAGCAGGTTGGTCGCCCATTGACAGCCGCGCCACACTTCACGCAATGGTTGTACTGCCGACTTATTACGCTACTTAAACGGAATTTTTAAGGACTTCCAAAACCTCACGCACTCTGTGAAACACAGTACAAGTACCGTTTCAGGCTGAGTATTCTGTGAGCCCGTCACTTCGGATGAGCAGCTCAATTAGTGCGCCAGCATATGCTTCAGCATAGCTCAACCATGGGATATATTATGACTGATCACTGTCGCCTATGGACAAATGCACCACGATTTGTGCATTGCTTGTGTGCTTTTAACCCATTTCAGCATCGTAATGTCACCTATATAATGGCCGTAGACCCTCTCTTACTCAGCGAAACACAATATAAGTATTAACACGGATGCTGTGAGCGGTATCACTTACCGTGCTGGTTTAAATAGTGCGTCAGTGTGGCTCTTCTACGGGTAAGACATTCTCCCGGAGACTGTCAAGCCTTTCCAAAGACCGAAATAATTTGATTTACAGCGGAATTTGAACCCGGTACCCCTAACTACACGGTATCTTTTCTTATTCTGATAAAGATTATCCAATCCAGATTATGTTGTTGTACATAGATGTAGCTTGGATTTATGTATCCACTTTCACAATAAACCTTTACGTCTAAAAGAGAAATTCGAATCCCGTTGAACATTCTGCTTTATTTTCTATCTCAAAAAGCCTTCGTAAGGGCGTATTACAGACGAAGAAAAATTTAAACACAATAATCTTATCACATTAGCTCTGGTCGAACTAAATTCACCGACATAGCCTGCCAAATTAGCAAGCTAACGTGGCAATGGGCAGGCTACATCGCACGTAAAGAAGATTGCTAATGGGGCCTAAAAGTGCTAGAATGGAGACCATGGACTATTAAGGTCAGCGTAGGATATCCACCCACAAGATGGAAAGACGACCTTATAAAGGTCGCCTAAAGACGCTGGATGCAGTTCGCCTCCGACAGGTATGAAGGTCCAAAGGAGATGCCCAATGCCCAGCAGTGAACGTCCCATGGCTGAAATGATGATTATCTCAAGTAGATGAATTAAATGGGTATGGGTAATGGTATTAAATGAAATATTGGGCCTGGAAAGTACTCACTGAGTTTCCTGTATTAAAGATTTTCTGTGACCTTTGACGGTATTACATTTGTATATATAAAAATAAATAAAATAATATGTATATATAAAAACGTAAACCCAGATTTAATAAAATAAATTGGTAAAATGTTAATTGGTAAGAATGCATGGAGGATAGCAAAAAATAGGGCAATATATCATTTGGATGCATCATACTCTATCCATATCCTATGAGTACCGCACAGTTTTTATAGTACGTATTTCCAAAAATGAAAAAAGAGCTGCGGGGTAAGAAATTTACCACCGATATTAAAGTCACTGAGGCAATTTCGACGTGTTTTGAAGATATAGAGAAAACTTTTTTTATGATGGTATATTTAAATTAATTGAAATATCTGAAAATCTATCCGTCTTGCCGATGAATATATTGAAAAAGAAAAATATATTGGTAACGTCTGTCAAACGTTCGTCACTTTATGTCTTAAATTCACAAGTTATATTGTTTTTGCTTCAGCCATAACTTATATTGTCTTTTTGAATAATGTGGGTAATTTTCTGACGTAACTTCAAGAAACCAAGAAACGTATCCCTGACATTGAGATGTTCTTGTTAGTTGTTAGGTGTTAAGGTACAAAATAAACTTTAGTGGGTCGTGACCAGATTGCGGCGAAGCGTAAAATTAGTGTGAAATGTATGTAGTATGTTTAGATATTCTTACGTAATCTACTATTTAGTATTAGGCATACAATAGTTTAATAATCCAGGATTTACATACAAAATTGACCGAAAAACCTACGACCGTTCATAATGGATGAATCGTGGCTATACCTATGTTATGCAGAAATCTGCGAAAAAAGGTTTTTATGCTTTTTTTGTTACTTTTGACAAACATAACAAAAATTTAGTACAAATAACTATTTAAAAAAATACAATTATTCTAAATAGTATTATATTTTGTTATCCATGGGAGAGCACTTTAAATTTATTATTCCTACAGTACACGAATGTTTTACAATGGTTTTCATCTTGCAATGCCATTTGAAGTTGCACAAATAAATCAGGTTGTATTTTTCTTTATTCTATAGTGGACTACGAAGCAGATATGTTTCCTATATGGTAAAAGAACACTGCCGCCCATGAATAACCACGCCACACTCCGCGTTTTGGTTGTGTTGCCATCTTTTTACGCCGCTTAAGCAGCACTTTTAAAGGCCTCCGTAATCCTCACTCACTCTACGAAACATTATACAAGTTCCGTTTCATGCTGAGTTTTCTGTGAGCCCGTGGTATCACTGCGTACGAGTCGGTCCAAATAGTGCGCCAGCATATGCTTCTGCATGACGCTCCCAGGGTTTAAAATTGCTTGATAATATTCCTAGCTCATGAATGTTTTAACCAAAAATCAGATTCCGCACGGTATACTCTATTGAATTCAGTAACGAGATTTTCGATACAATGGCTGCCTTTGAACTATTGGATATCAGAAGCTATTTTAATACTACACGTGTTTGCGCAATTATAGTTGTATAAATATTTAAAACAACTACAATTATAGATGATAGAGAATAGCTTCACCCGTGGGAGAGCCATGCTGACACACTAATTGGTGCTCGTCCGAAGTGATATCACAGGCTCACAGAACACTCAGCGTGAAGCAGTACTTATACTGTATTTTGCAGAGTGAGTGAGGATATCGGAGGCCCTTAAAATGCCGCTGAAGGTCGTAAAAAGCCGGTAACACAAATAATGCGTGGACTGTGGCGCGTTTGTCCACGGGCGACGGTGTTCTTTTACCATATACGAGACCCACCTGTTCCGTTGTCCACTATACTATAAAATAAAATAATAATAGAATAGTTATACATTTTTAGTTTAAATATACCTAACTAATATTTAAATTAAACACGAGTGAATCAAGTAATTTTAATACAAATATAAAATTACATTAATTATAACATAAATGAAATGTTATAGGTATAAGACAGTCTATGTAGTTCAATTGTTTTACAATCGTTCGATTTTTGAATTTCTTTTCTTTTTTTCTCTACATACAGCTAGCGTGGATTATGTTCAGACAGTATATTAGCGTTTGGATATAAAGAAGGTTTGTTTTAAAATATATCCTATTTATAAATTAGCCTCATTCCTGATTAAAAAAACAAAAGGCACAACCCTGAAGATAAATGGCATAAAAAGTTCTTTGTGAATGCCAAAAACCATTTTGGGATTATGTTAAGGATATGTGAAATTTGAGAAAAAAATATGCTTTTTTCATGGATTATTTTAGAAGTTGCGTACCGTAAAAAATCGGAATGTTATTGCTTCTGTGCAATGAATCAGACCGACGATAACAATAGAAAATGGGGTAAAGCATAGAGAAGATATATGCGTAGCTTAATGATATTGCAAATTGTTTTAAATACGATGATTTTACAAAATATAGCTGTATACGCCTAAAATCTGTAATTTTAATGGAACTTTTTTTACTTCAGTTTATTTTATTAAACAGTTAAAATAATAACTGTGATAAAACTAATCAGTTTATAATTTTAAAAAAATAATACTTTAGCATAATAGAATAGAATAATAGATATCGTAGATAGAAATTGAAAAATTGATTAGTGATCAAAAGTTTGACTTTAAATAGACAATATGATATACCTTAATATAGTGTATACATATATATATATATATATATATATTTATTTTATAGCGGGGAAATGTATCTATTCTATAGTATGAGATCACCGCCATCAATGGCAATGTACACTATCTGCGTTTTGGTTGTGTTGCCGGCTTATTACGCCGATGAGCGGTATATTTTCATGATATCTTCACTCACTCAGCGAAACACAGTACAATTACTATTCAACACTATTCTGTGATTCATTGGTAATATTAGGACGAGATTTTTATACGGTGTTAGTAAAATTATGTTTTCGTCTAAAATATTTAGGCTACATTATATCTTTTACACTGCAGTGCCTGTTCGTCTCAATTGAATTGTTTACACAGCGACTACCTTCAAAATCACCGGTCTTGATTTATTCCAACACATGACTTTGTATTCACTGAAAATTATTAGACAGGATATATGTAGATTATAAATTTAGTATTGAACATACATATTTTAAAAGTAGATAAGTTTAAAAGGCAGATAATGTTGCTGTCTAAAAAGTGAACAAATAATTAAATTAATATTCAAAATTCTGTATGCAGTTTAAAAATTTTTGAAATGCGACAGTGGTTGGTAGTGATAATATTATAAAACTTTTAGGTTTACTAAATGGAATTTTCTATACGCGGCAATATGACCTTCAAAATAGCGGGGTTGCCTCCTTTCCCGCGCGCATGTCTCGCATATGTCTCACAGTTCTTACTAAGCGTAATAAATATTTTTTTATGGAAACCGTGGCAAACGAGCCTGAGGCTCACTAGGATACGCGGTCATCCGCCCATGGACACACCTAGCCTTTTTAGGGCCATAGGTGCGTTCCAGATCTTAAATGAATAGGTAGGTACGCTGTTTTTTGAAAGTACCCAAGTAGTATTGGTTTGGAAATACCTCTGTTGGCAGCTGATTCCACAGAATGGTGGTGCATGGCACAAAAAATTCTTTAATTCATTTTGAAGTTTAATATCATAAAAAGTTCAAATACTAGTGAATATATATAGGAACCAAACAACTAAGCATTTTTAAATTGAGAAGTACTGGATTTTTGATGTCATTCAATATGGAGGCAGCTAACATCCTGGATTACCATATAGGCTACTTTTTATCAGAATACAGAGGATTGTACTATTTTACGGGTTAAGTGGATCCATTGATTGCTAAGGGTTTCATAAATGGTTCGTCCCAAGCACAACGAAAGTCGGTTCCAGTAGTGATTAGTATAATATCTAGATACATAAAATGATCCAGTCCATATGAATGTGTCGAGGCCATATATTCTTCTCACGCGTTCACCTGTTTACTTTTATAAGAAAAATAATTGGATTTAAAATCCCGTCACTAATACGTTCATGATTGAAACAGATGTTTTAACTATATATATTGGAAAGGGTTTATATTAATATAAACGTTAATATGTATTAATATAACGGTATAGCGGGCGACAGAGCAGGTGGGTCTTCTATATAGTACGAGAACACCGCCGCCATCGGACAGCCAGGTCACAGTTCGCGCATTGGTTGTCTGCCCAGCTTTTTACGCCTAAGCTTAAGGTGGCATTTAAGGGTTTCCCATATCCTCACTCACTCAGCGAAATATGCTACAAATACAGATTCAAGTATAACTACAATTTCATGCTGAGTATACTATGAGCCTGTGGTATCATTTCGGACGAATAGGCTCAACATGGCTCTCCTATGGATTAAATATAGTTTATATTTAAATGGAAAAGAAATGCGTAAAGCAGTTTAATTTGTTATAATGTTACATAAACTAATATTAAGTATACTGCTAAAATAACATGAAACATATACATAATATTATGTTAGTATTGATAATTATATTGAAAATATGTTAAGCTAAACGTGGACATATATTACAACATTTGACAGTGAAATTGATATTTATTACATCAAGACAATGATGTAATAAACGAGGGACGTAATAAGTAACTGTCCTACATTATTTTTACATTTTAGTTAGGTTATATTACAAAAACCATTACAACCTCGGATCTCTCTCTCAAGTACAGATTTTTCACGGATCCTTTAATAAAATAAAGAGCAAAATAATTTAAATTACGTGTTTATTTTAGGCTTTATGTAAGAAGCACACCTTGCGAAACACTGCCTTTATACAACATTGAATCATTGATGCCAAACTCTTTCAGAACGACTTGAGTGATTCTCATAAAATTTTATATGTGTGATAATCTGTCAATATGTATTTTTCATATCATTTTATTTTATTAACGGTCCAATCCAATTTTTCACCCTTCAACAATCACCACATATATTTTAATAGCAATATTAGTACGCTATACGGCAAAACATTACCGGGGTCAGCTAGTAGGTATATTATAACACAACCTTACCTCCAATATCTCGTCTCCAACTTTAACTGGCGGCGATGCTTTAGCTGCTGACCCAGCTGGATGTATCCCGCAGATGAAGACCGCCATCTTACTCCTGTCCCTATGCCCCGCCAGACTGAGACCCAGGCCGAAGTTGGACGACTTCTCCAGTTTGACAACAACAATACTCTCGCCGAGCGGGCCATACTTCTTTTTAATTTTGTCTGCAACAATGGATCGTATAAATATCTTTCAATACAAAAAAAATTACAATATCTCTCTTTTAAATACATGATTATTTAATGAAAACGGTGACAAACGAGCAAGAATCTCACTTAATAGGCGGTTCTTTGCCCATGGACATTCCCAGCACTTGCAGAGTCGCGGGTGTGTTGCCTTTTAGAGAGAGATACGCCCTTTTTTAGAGGTCCTGAAGTCGTATTGCTTTGGAAATAGCTCTGTAGACAGTTGATTTCTCGGATTGTTGGTGCGCGCCACATAATCCTTTAAAAACTCAGTTTTGACTAAAACTATATGTATTTTTTTTGGTTTTCTGCAACTTTTATTCAAATGTTTTTTTTTTGTAAATATAAGTGAAACGAAATGACACTATGTGAATAATACAATGACTGGAAGATGACTAGAAGACTAGAAGGGAAGAGTGAATAATACAATGACACAATAAAACCTATTATCAAAGGCGTATTGGCGAAAGTTTGAAGGCCACGTTCGAGGAGTTTCGAAGATTTGACGATGAAGTAACTTCAAACTTATCTTTTTGAATTGCCGACGCGAAATTGTTCCTATTCGCGAAAAGTTTGAAGTGATAAATCTCTGTTTGTTTCTGTAGCATCGTTCAGAAGCTGCTAAATTAATATTGTTTATTCTTAATCGTGACTGAGTTTTTCATTACCATCAGATACTAGCTTAAAAATTTTTAATTCGCTAATTAAGTAAATTATCAACTAAAATATACCGATTAAGTGTCGCGCATCGTATAAAGCCGGCGACACCACGATTATCACGCATTTGTCCATGGGCGATGATCTCCTACCATCAGAGAATCCACCAGCTTCGTGTTCCACTATACAATAAGGGTAAGAAGTAAAACATACAAACATTGTAATAAAGTTTTCAATTATTTTTGATAAAAAATATTTTAAAATTGTCATTAATTTAGAAAAAACTGGTCTTAGTAAAGTAAATAAAATGAAAATCAACTCCTGTTTTCATGTGAAATATAAATCACATTACCACAGAATCAATCGGCCAAGAAAATCCATTTTCCAATTTTCTATAGTAAATGTAATTTTCGCGGAGGATATTTTCTTTGGAAAAGCTAGTGGCTCTCTTAGTTTTGACTTTGAGGAGTATTTTGAGTTAATACCTTTTAGATTATGCATAAAATTGTTTCTATCACTGGGTTTCTTTTTATACTTTCTTTTTATCACTTTTATACTTCTAATAAAATTAAAAATTCACGGAATTAATTGTTTTTATTCAAAGACATCTTAGAATTATTATAAATAGCTGTACATTATTATACAAAGGCATTAAATTCTGTAAAATGTCTCAGTATTCACTTATTCACAGGTATCTTAAAATATATTTAAATTTTAAGAAATATAATATCAATAGTTTTCTCTTTACAAGATTATTTTAAAAGCACGGAATAAGAACATATCCTTAATAAAGCATTATTTCTCCAGACCTTCAAGAAATAGCCAACTCAACAAGAAGATATATAATGTCTGACCTCAATCACTTGACCTGGCCCTGTCACCGAAACACAATATTTGGAAACTTTGCACAACTTAACCGAGGCAACAAACAAATTTATTCCATAGAACTCTTCTCATATGAGCTGCTATGAAACCTTTTATATTTTCTATTCGGTTTTTGACGTATAATAAATGACAACGGATATTATTTTACAATAAATAAAATTTAATAAGTTAACAACGAAATTTTCATTTAAACGGACGCACTAATTGGGCCGGCTTATCCGAAGTGATACCACGAGCTCACAGAATACTCAGCATAAAATAGTAGTACTGTGTTACCTCTACTGTGTTTTGCTGAGTGAGTGAAGATATACGAGACTACCAATGCGCGGATTGTGACCCGGTTGTCCATAGGCGGTGTTCGCTTACCATATAGAACATCCTTTATCCGCTATACTATTAAAAAACCGATATGAAAAATATAAAACCTCTTTCAACATAGTAATAATTAAATACAAATATAGATACCTAAACATTTTTCATTTATATAGACAACAAAGAAGCAAATAATGAGCTCTTATGGCGGGTATGAGATCACCGCTGCACATGATCATCATCATCATCATCATTTCAGCCGTAAGACGTCCACTGCTGGACATAGGCCTCCCCCTTAGACTTCCATGAATATCTGTCGGAGGCTACCTGCATCCAGCGTCTTCCGGCGACCTTTATAAAGTCGATGATATGATTTCCGCACATGATCAATCGCGCGGAATTGCGAACTTTTGGAAGAGTGGCCGGCTTTTTACATCCTTTATGCGGTATAATTTTGCGCGCCTGTAATTCACTCATTCATCCAAAGAGTCTGACCGAGCCACTCCAAGGATATGCTTGTGTGCGTCAGGATATGCTTTGGCATGATGACTTTCCTGTGACGACACCTTATTTTTAAGAATTACTATATATTTACACCACATCTCAGATACCTTCAGACCCAATCAGCTGTAAAAATTAGCGACCTGGAAATAAAAAACGAGGTTTTACTGTCTTTTATTTCCTATCACGAAGGCAAAATCTAGATAATTTATGGATCTAAGTAATTAATTAAATAAAGAAGTTTATTGCATACTTAAGAGATCTACGACGTTCACTTTATTGCTTTAAGTGCCACAAAATATGCCCAGATTAGCTATCTCGAAGCTATGTATTAATGTGATTATATTCGGCAGACATGGCTCGAATTATTTACTTGAAGGTCATCTTATATAACATCCATATGACCATGGATATATCATACATATAAAATAAAACATAAAATAGATTATTTTTCAATTAGGATTTACAATAAGTTTTGAACGTTATTGCCTCTAATACCGCGTCCAAGCCTACCCAGATTAGAGACTTAACTATTTAGGTCATTTAATTTAATTTTTACATTTTTCAATAGTTTCTTGAAAATATCTGGGGCGATCGCCTTATTCCCAAGTCGTAGCATCATCAATAAAGTCTATTATTCCAGAATACCTTTTGTTTTAACAAATGTTCTTAGATTTGTTGTATAACAAACTACTCAGCGAAACAAAGTAGAAGTACCGTTTCAAATACAGCTGCCATTTCATGATGAGTATTCTGTGAGCCCGTGGTATCACTTCGGACAAGCCGGCCCAATAAGAGCATCAGCATTTGCTTCAGCAAGGCTGTACCACGAGTGTGACACTATTAAGACACTTGCTGACACCGGCCACTTCCAGAGACCGAATAAATTATAAATTTAATTGTTATTATCCAATCCGGGACTCGAACCCGATACATCTCGCTTCATGGTAGACTTATAAAATGGCGTAGCTACGAGGCACTCTAATGTCTGCCGAATATAATTGTAATATAATTGCGGGATCAATTAGCTGAACCCAAACACAACTTCCGACAAAATCCAAGCGGTTGGTTTATATATTATTGTGTCCTGCGGTATTCGGAAGACTACCCGAGGAAGTTAGAATGCAGCTTTACACTTAAATTTAAGTGAAGAGTTAAGCGGTGGCTGTTGCTAGAGGTGTTCTATAGGGTGCAGGCGGTGTTTAAATTTCCAATTGGCTGAGCTGGCCAAGGGCTGACACCCGCTGGTGAATAAAAGTTGTCGAGTGGCGACCGCGTACCGGAAAACGCAGAGTGGGACGTCCTGCCACGCGCTGGAAAAACGATCTCATAAAGGTCTCGAGCAACCGCGGATCCAGATCGCTCAAGATCGTAATAGGTGGGCGTCTTTGGGGAGGCCTATGTCCAGCAGTGGACTTGATGGGCTGATAATGATGATGAATGTAATGTAAATTAAATAAATAAAAAATAAATAAATGTAATGGCATGTAACTTTTTTGTTATAAATATATGTGTTGTATTGTATTGTATAGAGTTTCATGATAGCTATATGTATGTACATAGTATTGTAATGCATTATTTATTCAATTAAAAAGATTCAGTTCATTCTCCACAAGAAACAAAGGCAGCGATCGAAGGCCGAACTGGTTTCGCAAACACACTTGACCCGATGCACTTTTGCGGGCTCGTTACTCAAGCATGAGACTTTATAATTGAGAATTTTCTATGTTGGAGATATTTCAAAAACAAATGGCATTTTTAATTCTTCAATACCTATCGGTTTTAATTATTTTTGTCAGTAAAATAATACCCATTTTGAATATCTTTATGGTATAGCGGACAACGGAGCATTCGGGTAAACTCTATGGTAACAGATTACCACCGCTTTTGGATAACCAAGCCACAACCTGCGCTTTAGTTGTGTTGACGGATTCTCACATCGTTTTAGCTGTGTAATTTTAAGGGTCTGCGACACAATCACTCAGAGAAACATTATAAGTATTATTTCTTGCTGAAGCATATGCTGACGCATAAATTGGGCCGGCTCGTCCGAAGTCATACCACGGACTGACAGAATACTCATCGTGAAACGGTACTTGTACTGTGTTTTCTTAGAGTAAGTGAGGATATCGGAGCCGGTATTCGAGAAAAAGCCGGCTACACAACCAAAATTTGAAAAAATCATTGTGACATCATCTCAAATAAAACATACGATATAAATATTAATTATTTTTTCTTTAGAACGAGCGTAGTTTTTGAAGAATGTTACGCCGTAGCATCTTTTACAAAATTACGGAAATAGAAGATATTTATTAAAACAAATGCAATATGTAAATACCATTTAACATGTAAATTTCAATAATATTTAAAAATTGGTGATATAAAAAGGCGTCATCTTGGAAATATTTTTTAAAATATCCTATCGATATTTATTTATCCTGAAGATCAAGAGTATACTTTGAAGATTCTTCCTCAATTAATACGTGACTTGGCGCAGTTCCCAAAGTAGCTAAGCTAAGTCCTACAAGTTACCGTAAGTACATAAACTTAAGGCTGACTTTGACGTAATCTTGGGCGAAATGAGCTTTCAGTTGAATTCACACTAACAAGCTATTGGGAAATGATTACTTACAAAATCAAGTAGAAACCAAGAAAACAAACTTTCACTCGCTCATACGTCACGTCGTCAACTTGGGCCGGCTCGTCTGAAGTGATACGGGCTCACAGAATACTAAGCGTCAAACGGTACTTGTATTATGTTTCGCAAAGTGAGCGAGGATAACGGAGGTCCTTAAAAGTGCCGCTTAAACGTCGTAAAAAGCTGGCAACACAACCTATACGCGGACTATGGCGCGGTTGTTCATGGGCGGCGATGTTCTCTTACCATACACATACGACCCACCTACTCCATTGTGCGCTTTACTAAAAAAAACTATAAGGTGTGATACTACAGATTGTAGAGCCGTAGAATTAAAAAAATATATATTAATTTAAAAAAAATAATAACAATAAAAAACATAATAATGTAGAATTTTCAAGGTATTTTTACCCTTGATAAGCAGATTCAAGTAATAAAATAATATAATTTATTAAAACTACCAATGGGAAAATTAATATTTTTCTTTAAAGTTTTATTTATTGTGTATCAGGAAACGAATCCGGCGGTCCCCACCATGACCTCATTCCATGGTGAACCGTGCCACATTTTGCGTTCAATTGTGTTGCCGGCTTTTTACGCCGTTTGAGCGGTGTAATGTCACGGACCTCCAATTTCTTTACCCACTCTGGGAAACAACTGTTCCACGCTGGTATTCTGTGAGCTCGTAGCATCAATTGAAATAAGTAAGTATTTTTACGTAAACTGGGACTATCTTTACCATAATAAACCTACCAGCAATCAAACAACTACAATATTACCTGGCTTATAATAACTGGACGTATTGCATACATTTGAGCAATATTGAATATTGTATCAGTAACCATCATATTGGATCCATGTTAGGTCTATTAAATTGGGTCTAAGTAGTTAACAATTCTATAAATAGTAAGAGAGGTTATATTTTATTACATATTCATACTCTTTATTCCATGTCTCTGTCATTCTCTTTATTTGAGAGCCTCGTAGCTTATTGGTTTTAAAAGTGAACCGTGAAGGCAGAGAGAGGTATTAGGTGCGGATCCTGGTTCGGACAACAATTGCTTCACTTGCTTGCTTGTTCACTTTGTTCCAACTGTTTTGTCACTTTGTTCCAACCGTCACAATTATTATTATTGAATTCTAAAAAAAATATAACGTACAATTCAAATCCAAATTCCCACTTTCATATATCTTTAACATCTTTTTATTATATATCCGAAAAGGTGGTAACCTTTTCGCATAAATTCAAGCTTGTCGTTTATTGTGCTTTTTTGTGCCGCTTAAGCACTAAGCAAAGTATTTGGCTTCAAGTGTAATAACTTACTTAACTGTACAAATATTATTTCACGCTAATATTCTGAGAGGTCATGATCTATCCGGAGCAGCCGATCCAATAAACGCGTCAGCATGGCCCTCCCAGGGAATAATACTATTGTTTTATTATTATTATTTAGTACCTTAATTGATATGTACATATGACAATCGTGTATGAAGTGAAAAATATATTTTTTTAATGTTATAGCGGACAACGGAGCTGATTGGTCTCCTTTTTGGTAAGAGAACATGCCATGGACAAGCGCGACAGTTTCCGCGCTTTGGATTGGTTGCCCGTTTTTTAAGTGCCTTCGATATCCTTACTCACTCAGCGAAAGACATTAAAAGTACCATTTCAAGTAGGTATAACTATTATTTAACGATGTATTCTGTGAGCCCGAGGTATCACTGCGGACGAGCTGGCCCAATTAATGCATCAGCATATTTTTCAACATGGCTCTCCCACGGGTGTGACAGTATTCAGACACTCGCCCGGTCACTGTCAAGAACTTCCAGATCCCGCGTATAAATAACAAATTAAATTGTCCGGACAGGGATTCGAAAAAGATACCTCTCGCTTCATGGTTGACTTATAACACCATTTAGCTACGAGGGTCTGAAAATTTTTGGAAGCATATGGCTTCAAAAGCAATTTAAACACGTAAGAAGCTAAGATAAAGCAATAGAGTGACGTAATATCGACTCCATTGTGTGATGTTAAACAGTACTTTCGGTTAGACAATTTTATTTTCATACGCCAGGATAAAATTGGAAGAGAAAAATGTGTATTTGACACATCATAATTAAAGTTTGCTACTGTTACTGAAGTGCCTCTTAGCTAAGTGGTGTTAATACTATTATGAAGGGAGAGGTATCGGGTTCGATCCCCGCTCAAACAAAAATCGAGTTAGTGACACGAGAATGTTATGTAAAAGTAAACAAAAACGTCGCAGTGAGAAATTTGCTTCTTAAATTATTAGAAAACATGATAAAACCTATATAGGAAATTAAATATATGAACAGATATAAAAAAATTATATTCCGAACAAAACAAATTCCTTACGTAAAGTAGTACGTGAATAGTGTATACTTTAGTAGTAACGTGTATATGTCGCAGTCATCTGGTTGGATCCGCTATTTGATTGAGTGACTAGTGCGTTCATTGAATGACGACATTTTGAATAACCAAGCCGAACGTTGACTGAACAAGTGATATACATTCAGAATGAAGAAGAAACGAAGTTTGCGCTAGTATGACGGAATCCCAAACCCAAATTCCACATTAGAAAATCGAATAAGGAAAACTTGTGTATGGGGCTAACTTAGCAGCATAATTTCTATGGCCTCCGATATCCACTCAGTCAGCGAAACATAGTAGCAACAACTACCGTTTCACGCTATATTCTGTAATATACATTTGTGTACCCTTTAAAACATCCCTTTCTCTGATATTAGTCCAAGTGGACCCACTTAAAGTTGCGTCTTTATTACCACAAAGTTTTAATGGACAAACCCTGTTCTCACAAAGGAAAAGTGTGACTTTGATCTGTAACTGGCGAAATTACGTGTACTTTAGTGTTTGAGTTTCGCCAAATTAAGGGTACGGGAATCGCCTTTTTGTATGCTTTGTATACGAGGGTTTACTTTTGATATTTGAATATATTTTAAGAACCTCGTCACAACCATTGAACATAGTGTAAGGCTCTGTCTGAATCTATATAGATAAAAATCAATGCCACTTTTCGTTGTAAATTAATTAATCAAGAATGTGGCTGACTTATCCAAACCAAATGTTTAGGTGGGACTAGGTGGGACGTGCAGTTTGAACAAAATCTGTAGAGCGGTTCTAATTTATCATAATTTTGTAACAAATTAATTTAATATGTATGTGGTGGATAATTTAATTAATGAGAAGTTTGCTGTAAAATTGAAACTTTTATGCGTAGTGAAGTACGTACCGAGTTGTGAGTAGATTATAATTCGTTTGATCTTTAGAAGGGCCGGAGCAGACAGGCGACTTTTTTAATTAAAACGGTGGCAATTAACAGGAGGCTCACCTAGGAGTCCTCCGCCTGTGGACACCTGTGGGTATCAGGCTTTGCATGGCGATAGATGCGTAGCCGGCCTTTTAATCTATCTTTATCCGAAGTTTAGCCATGCTGAATCATGCACTATTTAGGCAGGCTCATCCAGGTATCATGAGCTCACACCTGATAAGACGGACAAATGTCGTAATACTGTTTTAGTATTACTGTTTGAAGTAAGAGCGCTGTTTTGAAGCATACTCGTCTGGATACCACAGGCTCATAGAATACCAGTTTGAAATACTACTTATATGTGCTGTTGCCACACTACGTTCACTCAAGAGGTGTACAACATAAATAAAGCGCATATTTTGACGTCATTGTCCATGAGTAATGCTTATCTCCGCTATAAGAGTCCACCTGCTCCGTTATTCGTTATACAAATAAAAGGGGTATTATGTTGTTTTAAATATCCACTCTGAATCACAACAATACCTATCGAAATGCATGAATCAATTTTTTAAAATCAGAGTCCAATTTACGTAAAACCAACTGAATGTAAGTTATAAAAAGATTTTTTCGTCGTCATGGATATGTTAAAAATTACTCAATACTTGAGAGGCAGTACAGAATGCCTTTGAAGAATTTGTTGCTTCCTGTCCAGATGATTTTTTAAGAAGGGCATCAATAACCTACTAGTGTGGTGGCAAAGATGCATTGATGGCATGGGTGATTACTTCGATTAATACAAATAAAAAATACATTTAAAAAAATCGTTTAAATTTGTTCATACAAAGCGGCAATTTCATAGGTAAAGACCATTAGATTAGGTAGATAGATAGATAAATAGATAGACCATATATTAATATGACTTAAAACGTGGTTGCAATTAAATCACACTATATTTTAATGGTACATCGGCCAACGAAGAAAGCGGGGTCTCTTTTATCATAAGACAACATCTCAACCCATAGTCATCACAATACGCGCTTCAGTTGTGTTGCCGGATTTTACGCCATCTGAGTGTTACAATTCCACGGGCCTCCGATATTATTATTCACTAAGTGAATCGTAGTATAATTTCACGCTGGAATTTTGTGAGCCCGTGGCATCTCTTCGGACGAGCCAACCCTATTTGGGTTAGTAGCCTCAGCATGGTTCTCCCACGGGCAGAGCCCATTATATATAAATAGTAAAGTATAACTGCAGATTATTTATGCTTTCATAAACTGTAGGTACTCTACAAGCAACATTCTTATAATGGATTAACAATTTTAGATAGTTAATTCCAAACATACAAAACCTTTGTTACTTAACTACTAAATTCAATTAATTTTAACGGATTTCCAAAAAAACTGAAAGAATTCTCGATACTTTTTTTTATAATTGGAACTGTACTCCTGCCACTGTGGAGTACTATAAAAACACGACTGAAGCCACAAAACACAGCTAGTATATACCAAGATATTAAGTCACGTTTGTATAATACTGTGCTATAAAATTCTCCATACTCTAAACAATCAAGATGCTTCAACAATGTTTCCAAAATACACCGAGATTCAGCACGTACTGAGGCTTTAAAGCGAATTTATCGCTTGAGTATAAAAATTATCATATCTTAAGTCTCAGACAGTATGGAACCAGGTGCTGTCAGCGATATTTTTACGGATAAGACAGGCTGTGTCGAGATGGGATGCCTGCTCGTAATACAAAATTATTAAAGCTACTGAAATACAAATACAATGTATCTATTTTAAACAACTATATGGAGATCGTTCAATGGTTTTATATATTTGAACGCAGAAAAGCTAAGAAGGCTTTTGCGTTTTTAATGCCGGCAACGCACTCGCGACGGCACTTGGTGGCAAACCTAAGATAAGCGGTCGTCCGCTCTTAGATACCCCTAGCCGTTGCAGCGCTGTAGGTGCGTTGTCGGCCTTTAATAAATAAGTGCGCTCGTTTTTTGAATCCCAAGTCGTATTGGTTCGCCTCCTAATGTTTTTATATAAAAACACTAGAATTTTTCATCTTTATAGAAATTACATGTCACATTGTTTGCCCGCAATAAACTCCTAAACTACAGAATCGATTTTAGGAAACTTCTGCACACTTGTGTGCAGTTTCATCCAACTTGAAAAATTGGATAGTTATCACAATTTATAGAAGCAATATTATTTTATTGCGATTTATTTCTTTATTAACATCTCATGGGTCTCTTAGTTTGATAAGATTCTAACAGATGGCGGTATCAGGTAATTTGTTGGATAAGTATCTAAAAGAATGTATAAAATATATGAAGCTGAAACGAAGTTCACTTAGTTATTTCAAAACGATAATAAAGATAATTATTGTGTAACCAAACTGTAGTTAATTTAAGTAAGAACGAGTAATGATGAATTATGCTATTTTTTATTCTTATATATGGTTTAAGAAAATATAATTAGTATAGCAACGAAGCAGGTAGGTCTTCTTTATGGTAAGAAATCATTGGCTTTCCCACGGGTGCGACAGTATTAAGGCACTCGACGGGCCACTGTCAAGCCCTTCTACTGCCCTAATAAATTATAAATTATAATAATGCGGACTAGGTTTCGAACCCAATACCTCTCGCTTCATGGTAGACTTATAAAACCAATTGCCTCTCAAATGTTTTTCCGGGTTTAGTTGGATCCAGTTGGTGACGTACCGGGCAGGAAGACGTCAGCCGAGCCCATTAGATTAAAAATAATTTTGATGCCATGATTGTTTTTGACGTATAGACAGATACAGAATATCGGTTCTAAAAAAAATTGTTTAGAATTTAATATTTTAGCGAAGCGATATCTCACACATTCGCAGTTTAAGCATAAACACTTTTTAACCTTAACATAAATAATCTGGCGAATTTAACGAGTGTTTACAGAACTCTGAAAGTATAACGAAACCTTGACCTAACAAGATATTATGTATGCTTTTGTTCGTATATTATCAATTCAAATTGCCCTCATGAAATTCCGATTTTGACTTCTTCAACTTTAAAGTTTTTTATCGTATTATGTTGTTATGTTCGCTTGGTACTCACAGATAGTTGGAATTATAATTTTTTGAAATCATCATCATCATTTCAGCCGTAAGACGCCACTAAATCAGATTAATAGTTTTATCTCCCTAATTAGTATAATCTGATGGTTGTATTTAAGTTAGATCTCAGTGAGAACAGC
>DWCF01003527.1:0-19274 GCA_018230265.1 Delias oraia
CGCGACCTTTGTTAGATCGTCTTTCCATCGTGTGGCGGGACGTCCCACTCTGCGTTTTCCGGTGCGCGGTCGCCACAGTTGTCCATGGGCGGCGGTGTTCTTTTACCATATAGGAGACCCACCTGCTCCGTTATCCGCTATACTATAAAAAAAATGTCTGACATCGTCTATAAACAACACTACTATACTTCCATAGAATCAATTCGTGTTAAAAGTCAATATGAATTTATATTATACATTTTTTAGGACCGGGTTTCCAACCCGTTACCTCTCGCTTCGAGGTTGACTCATATAACGTCGAGGCTCTCTTCAAAACATCGTTTGTCGGGTCAGCTGTTATATTATAAAACCACATCCCCCTTAATTGGCCAATGCCAGACATTCGTAACGTGTGGGCGCAATGTTGTTTTCGTGACTAATATTACAAATGCGCAGTAGCGTTATCGACGCTCGAATTATCACAACTCTTGTTTTTGTACGCCTAATGGCCGGCCATTTGGCAGGCAACGCGTAACAATGTTTATATATTATACTAGCTTACTCCAGCTAGCATGCCACATACTGTATCAAGGACTAAGATCTCCGTTAACAAGGGGAGAGCCATGCTTAAGCATATGCTTACGCACAAATTGTACCGGCCCATTCTAAGTCATACCACGGTCTCACAGAATACTCAGCGAGAAATGGTACTTGTACTGGGTGTCACAGATTGAGTGAGGATATCGGATGTCCTTAAAAGTGCCATAATCGGCGTAGAAATCCGGCACCACAACCAATGCGCGGTCTGTGGCGCGGTTGTGCATGGGCGGAGGTATTTTCTTACCGTATAGGAGACCCAACTGCTCCGTTGTCCGCTATACTATAAAAAATATATACAGAATTCGGTTATAACGACTTCCAAAGGACCGGTGATATTATGTCGTACTAACAGCACGCCGTACTAAACGAACGGACATTTTTCTTAATCGCATTATGTATCTTCATTTAAAACATATTTAAATTAAATAATGTATTTATTTTACATTGTACATATGTAATTAAGAATAAAAAAATCTAGTGCATAAGTCTTTAATTTTTGATTAATAAGAAGTAACGCTGCATTATGCTAACGAGACATGATACTTTTCATGGTGTCATCTTCAAAATTGGAGTGCACAAACACATTTAGCACTTCTGCAGCTTTCAGGGCTTCAGATACACTCGGAGTGGTGAAATTCTCTTCCTGGTCGTCTTCATTATTGTCATCGCTATTTCGGCTGTTGACGATACCATTTTGTGAAATATTTTCATCAGTCGGCTCCTCATACGTTGCGAGATCATCTCCTATAGCAGAATATTGATCAAGTTCTTCATTTCCTATGGGCAGTCCTTTATTCAGAGCTCTCGCCCAGACACACAAAGGCACGTCATCTTTTTCATCATCGTCGTTGTCGGCGGTAATATAGACATTGGGACAGTTTTGGATAAATTCAGCGTGTTGATAACAGTTGAAAATCGTCGCTGTCGTAAGTTTGTTCCAGGCGTCGTAAATTATTAGAATGGCATCCAGTATTGTGATCGTCGGATGTTTGGAACTTCTGGTGTCTTCATTTTCATTTAGGAGGGTTACGTGGTCCGAAGTTAGCTTCTTACCTACGATTTATCTGTGCACATGTCAACGCTCGTAGTTGTAACAGGACAAATATTTGTGAAATTCCATCGTTGAAAGCGGTCGGTCGCTGTAAGCGTAGTCGCTATAAACGGATGTACGTCCATGGTTGATCATAACAAAACCAAACATATGCCTTTACTAACGTCGCTATAAACGGAATGTCGTTAAATGCGAAGTCGTACTAAACGGACGAACAGATTTTTTGCATAAATATATACTCACGCTTACGCTTTGTATATCAATGGGATCTATATAGTTTTTATAATTGATGATTTCAGGAGGCGGTGGAGGCAAGGGTGTCTGGGGTCTACCCGGCTCCGAGATGCTCGAGGAGTATGCGGAAGACGAGAACGACCCCAACTATGACTCGGAGGCCATCACCAACGGTGATGTGGAGTTTAAACAGGTGATCGTTGAAGCCGAGCCGGAAGAGATTGTGGTGAGTTGAAGCTTTTAATATTCCGTACGGAAGTATTTAAAAACATTTGCGCACGTACAACGTAGGTACTGTTGTCAGAAGTGCAACTCCATTGGTAAACAACCCGTGGGTGATCCATGCTGAAGCATGCGGACGCACTAATTATGCCAGTTCGTCCGAAGTGATATCGGGCACGCAGAATACTCAACGTGAAACGGTATTTGTACTGTGTTTCGCTGAACGAGTGAGGGCATCGGAGGCCCTAAAAAGCCGGCAACAACCAATGCGCGAACTGTGGCGCGGTTGGTGATGGGCGGCGGTGTTCTCTTACCACATAGGAGCTTCGTTGTCCGCTATACCAAAAAAAAAACTTATAAAATTAAGTCGTGTTTATTTATATACAAATCTAAAATTAGATTTCCGAGACTTGCGACTGCGAGGTGAAGAGGATATGTTAGGAGTTTTATGTTTCCATTTAAAAAAACTTGTAATTACACTATAAAAAGCGTCTCTGTGACAATACAGACCTTCACCGGTGATGGCTGGTACTAGTACAAATTCAAAGCATTTATTCAAATGGGGCGTATTTGAACGGTGAAGATACCATTGGCTCGGAATACCATTAGGAGAAGAACCAAAAAGACGCTCATAGGCCATAATTTTTATAGCCAAATGTACAATTATTTAGGGTATAAAACGTATGACTTTAAATTACAGTTCTCAGTGTCAGAATTTCAAAATGTGTAGATTTATTATATTTGAGGCTAACCGTAATATTGGAGCTGTCCTCCCTGTGTTTCCAGTCGCCCATTGAGTAATGTAGATACAATTCTAATATCTGAAATGCATTAATTACGATCCACCGTTTGTAAGATCGTTATGGATTTTATTATTAATCAATTTTCGTCATTTGTTTTGGTCAGTTTTTCGCTCACTCAAATTCATACCGCTTTTATTGAAATAGTATGTCAACGGTCGCGAAGTTTTTAATTTTTATACGTTTATAATTTCTCGTTTATTTTAATAATATCGGTTTAGGCAACTAGTGTAGATGTCGATTGAATATATTTGTATACAATGCGATATCGCACGCACGTGTCGGCACGACCGAGATGAGGCTTTTAGGTCGTTGACACTTGTAGCGGTCGGATGTTGCGAGTTGGGAGTGGTAGCGATTCTGTTTAGCCGACCATATATGTTACCAGCTGACCCGCCATGTGTATGAGACATTTTTTTTTAATTTAATAATAACAAGTGTTTACTAAGTGTGCAAGGATTTAGCTATAGTCGAAAGCGTTTTTAGTCTCGTAGCTTTGGTTTTAAAAGTGTACCATGAAGCGAGAGGTGTCGGGTTCGAATTCCGGTCCGGACAATTATATATTTAATTTTTTCGGTCTCTGGAAGTGCTTGATAGTGGACGGGCGAGTATCTTATTACTGTCGCAACGGTGGGAGAGCCATGCTGAAGCATATGCGGATGCACTAATTGGGCCGATTCGTAAGAAGTGATATCGGACTCATAGAATACTCAGCGTACAACTGTGCTTGTACTGCTTCGCAGAGTGAGTGAGGATATCGGAGAACCCTTAAAAAGTTCCGCGTAAGCGATGTAAAACACTGTGCGGACTGCGGCGCAGTCGTCACAGGCGGCGGTGTTCGCTTACCATATAGGAGACCCATCTGCACCGTTGTCCGCTATAGGATAACATCGCTTCAAGTATATCGTGTGTACCTCGCGTAGGATAGTTGTAGTGTCGCAACGTTTACAAAAAGGTGAAACGATTCGGGTTAGACGCACTTCTTGGCACACATTGCTCTCCGATCGCCATGTGACCTCGTTACAAGTTGACTAGACCAACCCACTCAACGCCCTAAGGGCTTGATCGTCCGTAACAAGTCGTAACAGTATTTTTTACGCATTTTTTTCACCCTATACCGGACAACGGAGCAGGTGGGTCTCCTATATGGTAAGCGAACACCGCCGCCCGTGACGACTGCGCCGTAGTCCGCGCTTGCAGTGTTGCCGGCTTTTTACTCCGCTTAAGTGGCACTTCAAGAAACACAGTTCAAGTACTGTTTTACGCTGAGTATTCTGAGTCCGTGCTATCACTTCGGAAGAGCCGGTCCAATTAGTGCATCAGCATGGCTGTCCCACGGGTGCGACACTATTGACACACTCGCCCGGCCAATGTGGAGTAGAGTTGCCCAAATGCGAGACTTAATCAGTCTTGGTATTGAGCTCCCAGTCTTGGTCTTGGTATTGCAGCAAGATTCTTGCAAATTTTGCGAAAACCTATTAGATTATTGCAATTTATTGAAGGTTACTTCAGATCTTAGAACATTTTGAACTTGTATTAGCGCAGCCATAGTAAAGACCAACCACATTAATAAATGTCGAAATATTTAATGAGAAAGTCCAAAAATCACTGCCAAAAGAAATAGCTACAAGACGCGCGAGTCTCGCAGGCCTAGTCTTGTTCTTGCTCAAGTCTTACACGGTCAGTCTTAGTCTTGCAAAAACTGATTGCTATAGAGTCAAACCTGGATAAGCGAGAGTTGAAGGGCGCACAATCTCATTCTCACTAACCCGAGTTTCTCGATAATGCAGGCCCATGGGCAACGTTTCTCTCTCATAGAGGTACGCAGCAATGACAAGTACGTACAAGTCGCAGCAAGGGCGAATGTAGTAATATGCACAACATATATGTTTTTAATAGATGTATACGTTATGTTCATTAGACTTCGACATATAAAGCCTTCATGAGGGTAGGTATCAATTCTTACGAAAATAAAACAAAAATTCATGCACTATGTAATTTTATTTTATTTAGGACTTATTTACTTTAAAACGTCCCTCAATATCGTTTCTGTTTCGGTTTTTGTATTTTCAATGTTTTTCACTAACTCATAAATTTTTTGGAATATTGCTTGATCAACAACCGCCGCGAATTTAAAGCTATCATCATCATCAGCCCATACAAGTCCACTGCTGGACATAGGCCTCCCCCAAAGACGCTCACCTGTTGCGATCTTGAGCGATCTGGATCCAGTGATTGCCCGCTATAAAAGCTATAGTTCCTTCTAAATAAAACAAATTAATAAAGCTCGACTGTCTCTTATAGAGGTATAAATAAGAAGCAGTCTCACTTACGGAGGTCCATGAGGGAAAAATGACTCTCTCACAGAGGTTTCTGTTTCTCGCTAATAGAGGTTTTGCGATCTTAAAATTACGGGTCCTGGCTTACTCTCACTTATAGAGTTTTCTCACTTACCCAGTTCTCACCTATCCAGGTTTGACTGTATTATATATAATTGCTATATTTTTTTTGTTCGAACCCGATACCTCGCTTCGTGGCAGACGTACAAAACCATATAGCCACCAGACTCTCAAAAGCGTTAGCATTCCGCTCGATGGCTTTTCAAACATTTGCATTCAGTACGAGTTTATTGTATGTCGATGTTGAATTGTTCCCAAGTGCATGAATTGACAATTGAGGTACCTCATACAGAAATGGTTACAATTTATATTTATTTTATCATGGAAATGGTGGCAAACGAGTGGGAGGCTCACCTGCGATAATCGGTTTGCCGCCCATGGGCACACTTAGCTTTTTCTTAGCTCTTTTCGTAATTTTCTTGTGATGTAATTTTGGTGTTGTAATTTATCAAGAATACATCATGTGTTGCTCTAAAAATTTTAATTTTAATTTAACAATCTTTCCAATAATTTTTATATTTTTATTAAGTCCGTATTTGTTAGCACGTCTGTCAAATTCACCTTGATTACCAGACAGCTGTGTATATTAAAGAAATATACTTTTTTTACATTTTCTTTACCCTATACCGGACAACGGAGCAGCTGGGTAATGTAATCTATGTGGGTGGGTATGGTAAGAGAACACCGCTGCTCGTGAGGAACCGCGCCGAAGTCCGCGCATTGGTTGTGTTGCCGGCATTTTACGCTACTTAAGCGGTATTTTATAGGGCTCCGATATCCTCACTCACTCAGCGAAATAAATACAAGTACCTTTTCACGTTGAGCATTCTGTGAGACCGTGGTCATCAGTTCGGACGTTTCGTGCGTCCGCATATGCTTCAGCATGGCACTCCCACGGGTGGAAAAACATATATATTGAACAAATATAATTTCAGCGCAAATCTGAGCCGGTAATATTGGAGTATTTCAACCACGGAGACACGAATGCCGCCGCTGAAGACTTCTTGGATTTTGTCACGGGAAATCGGAGTCACTTGGTGAGTGTTCTCTCTGTAAGAGGCTTTTTTATCTCTAAGTATGTTAGAAAACATAATTCATATCTCTGTCATACACTTAATGTATTAAATTATAAATTTTATCCGCGCGAACTTTTACTAGGAATGGTTGTTTTTATTTATATCTCTCTGGTTACTTCATCATCATCATAAGCCTATCAAGTCCACTGCTGGACATAGGCCTCCCTAAAGGAGGATCCCCTCTCCCTCACTTATTGCGATCTTGAGCGATCTGGATCCAGCGCTTGCCCCGACCTTTATGAGATCCTGTTTCCATCGCGTGGTAGGACGTTCCACTCTGCGCTTCCCGGTACGCGGTCGCCACTCGAGAACCTTTCTTCCCCATCGGTTATCGGTGAATAACGATCAATGTAATATAAATGCATCTGGTTACTTATTTATAACTAATTGTAATATCAAGCCATGTAGAAAAGAGCTTACCTACACCAGCGGCTCTGCTGCGCCTAGATTTGTCCATGGGCGACGAATTTAATCTACCGATCCTTGTTAATAAAATTCATGTCTGAATCAGGTATGCGAGACGATAATAGAGATCGCGTTAGACCACAAACCTTCACATTGCGAGATGGCTTCAGTACTCATATCCGATCTCTACGGCAGGGTCTTCTCGGCTAAGGATATTGGCTGTGGTGAGTTGTTTTTTTTATACCGTGGGAGAGCCACGCTGAAGCATATGACGCTCTAATTGCGCCGGCTCGTCCGAAGTGATACCACGTCCTCACAGAATGCTCAACGTGAAACGGTATTTGTACTGTCTTTCGCAGAGTGAGTGAGGCTTTCGGAGGCCCTTAAAACTGCTGCTTAAGCGGCGTAAAAAGCCGGCAACACAACCAATGCGCGGATTATGGCACGGTTGTCCTTGGGCGGCTGTGTTCTCTTACCATATAGGAGACCCACCTGCTGCGTTTTTCGCTGTGCTATAAAAACATCGGGCAACCAGACAACCGTGCCTTAATCGGTGCTTTGGTTGTGTTGTCTGCTTATTAGGCCGCTTAAGCGATAAATACTATTTCAAGCCGGTTGATTGAGGCGGGTATCGTTCCGGGCGAGTTAGTACGTCTACGTGACGTAAGCATATTATTAAAATTATCATTTCCTAAATTAAATTAAAATATAATCTTTTTGTATATATATCATCAGTGGCAAACGAGCAGGAGGCTCATCTAGGGCAAGCGGTCCTCCGTCCATGGACACCCGCAGCACTTGCAGAGCCGCGGGTGCGTTGCCGGCCTTTAAGGAAAGTGTACGCTACTTTTCTTGAAGGTCCCCGTATCGTATTAGTTTGGGAATACTCCTGCTGGCAGCTGATTCCACAAAGGCACTAAATGCCTTAGAAAACGCTAAGTTGTGGAACGACTAACATCTAGGTGAAAGCGAAAAAACTTGACTTTATAGTCTCACCATCTTATTTTTTAATAATTTTTATTTATAGGATAGAATAAAATTTATTGAGATAAATTTACTAAATTATTTTACATGTTTATCTTGACCGACTATATACATGCTACATCCAAAGAGAGGTAGGTCGTTAGACAATTGTATCCCATCTGAAATGAATAAATTTCGTTGATTTCCATATTTTTCACGAGCCACAATCTTTCTATTACCCCAGCGTACGAGATTTTATTGGACAAACTGCCCGATCTCATATTGGACACGCCCGACGCCACCGTTCTGCTCTCCAACTTCATAGCGCGTAGCGTCGCTGACGACTGTCTCCCACCTAGATTTGTCCAGAACATGTCTAGACTTCAGCTGAACCCACTCGCCAAGTAAGTGCTGTTATGGATTTTTTTTGAAGAGCTTTTAGCTGCCAGCCATACACCTATCAGAGCTTCACACAGTCTTGGGGCGAGCCATAAGCTCGCCGTGCAGGTACAAATAGGGCGTGCGTCCGTCTCGAGTGAGATGCGTAGCAAGTATGAAAGGCACTATTACGGAGCGGGCCGGAAGATTTAAAAAAATCTTCAGTGGAATGTCGACAGCTTGAACCTCGTTAAGTCGAAAAAATGCAATCCTCTCGCTGAACCACTAAGTAGTTTTTATGGTACAACAGAGCCTGTGGGTCTTCTATATGGTAAGAGAATAGCACCGCCCATCACCAACTGAACTTTTAAGCATTTTTAAGCGCTCCGATACCCTCACTCACTCAGCGAAACAGAAAAAGCACCATTTCAAGTACAACTACCATTTCACGCTGAGTATTCTGTGAGCCCGTGGTAACACCGCGGACATGTCCATGACATGAGTTGTCCTAAGTCAGCGAAACACCATACAAATACTGTTTGACTCTGGTATTTTGTGCTTTTATTTCGTTGGGTAGGTTTTTCAATCGATACGGGCTTAAAAATTGTTTTATACCAATTCAATCGCTTAAATAACTTTTATTTTCAATTATTTTCAGACAAGCAATACACAGAGCAGAAACTCTTTTGTCTATGAAGAATGGTCTATTCCGGTTGGATAATATCTGGGGTTTCGGTGGTGGTATTAGGTAGGCGGATTTTTATATATATTGGTCAATGAAGCCGCCCATGGCCAACTGCGCCGTCATCATCATTTCAGCCGTAAAACGTCCACTGCTGGACATATGCCTCCCTCTTGGACCTCCATGAATAATGTCATCTGGGGTGGTGTTTGCCATAATCAATAACTGCGCCGTAATATGTGATTATTTTTATTCCGACAACGGAGCAGGTGGGTCTCCTAAATGGTACGAGAACACCGCCGCCAATGCACAACCGCGCGACTGTCCGCGCATTGGTTGTGTTGTCAGCTTTTTACACCGCTTAAGCGGCACTTTTAAGGGCGTCCGAGGTCATCACTCACTCTGCGCAACGCAGTACAAGTATCGTTACAAGCTGAGTATTCTGTGAGCCATGCTGAAGCATATGTTGTCGCACTAATTGGGCCAGCTCATTTGAAGTGATGTCGGACTCACAAAATACTCTGCGTGAAACGGTACTTGTACTGCGTTGCGCAGAGTGAGTGATGACCTCGGATGCCCTCAAAAGTGCCGCTTAAGCGGTGTAAAAAGCTGACAACACAACCAATGCGCGGTTGTTCGGTTCTCTTCTCTCTAGGTAACACGTCTGCTCCGTTGCCCACTGTATAATTAAAAGTAATGGTATTGTTATTTTCAGGCCAGTGAAGTTCCTGATCCGTCAAATACAACTGCTTCTGAAGGAGTACCTGACATCATCAGACCTGGTTGAGGCCATGCGTTGTGTTAAAGAGTTGGAGGTGCCGCATTTCCACCACGAGTTGGTCTATGAGGTGAGTGGTGGTAGAGGACTTTTTTCATTTTTCAAATGACAAACGTTGTTGCCAAAAGGCCTTCACAGCTTCTCCCGAGAATTTGGTTTGTGCCGCGACTAGCGCAAGTTCGTCTCCTGCGAGACACGAACTTGTGCTAGTCGCGGCTAAAAATCAAATTCACGGCGAACCTATGGCTCGCCTCAAAAGACCGTAACCGGCTGTGAAGGCAGCAGATAACCAAACCAAAAAAAACTACAAGCAGTCTATCTTGAGCCTTTAGATGTTAAAGATCTCCCGGGAAGTCGTTACGACTAAACAGATGAAAGAACATGTCACCTTTTCTTACAATAATCGTGATGTCAGGTATGCTGACGTCATACCCATCCAAAACGCTTCTAAGGCGCCTCGCGCAGTCATATATTATTTATATAAATAAATATAAATTGACGTGTCTTAACTCAGTACTGTTCTGTTTCAGACTGTATTGCTAGCGGTGGAAGCGATAAATACAAGTGTGGAAGAGCAACTATGCACCTTCCTTGCCGAGTTAAGACGGAGTGTTATAGTCACGCCGGATCAGATGGACAGGGTGAGGTTTTTTGGAAAATTCTCTGCTTGGAAACCTGGCTTAAAAAAAATTGATTAATGCCACATATCCATAGGTGATTATATAAATTGATATAATAATGTTATATTTAGATCGGCGCGACGCCACTATTAACTGGCTCTCCAGTGTTCGTTTTAATTAAAAACTGTCGTGACGACGTCACGCTTTTCTTGAAGCAAGTTGTTACACTTAATATTTGCTGAATATATGCACCAAAAGAAGGTCGCGGGCAACCGCTGGATCCAGATCGCTCAAGATCGTAATAGGTGGGCGTTATTGGGAAGGCCATGTCCAGCAGTGGACTTGATAGGCTGATGATGATGAAATGCACCGAAATGGCGGTGTACCGATTTATGTTCGATAGTCAAGTACAAGTCCTAACAATTTCTTATAATAAAATATCATTGCATCAAATCTGTTAATCCCCATAAGTTTACAATACAATAAAATACTTAGCAATATTTAAAGATATTTGAAATTTTAAAAATTCCTTGAAGGTAGTAAAATAAACTTAATGTTGAATGGGAGGGTAGTCTTAAATCTCACCACACCATCAAAGGGGTTAGGACGCTAAAAAATAGATCACGTGATTAATAGACGGACCCTAACGATATTAAAAATCAAATATACTTTTTTTATTGTAGAGCGGACAGCGGGACAGATGGGTCTTCTATATGGTAAGAGAACACCGCCGCCCATCACCAAGCGCGCTACCGTCCGCGCTTTGGTTGTGTTGCCGGCTGTTTACGCCGTTGAAGCGGTATTTTTAACCGCCGATATCCTCACTCATTCAGCGAAATGTAGTTTCAAGTAAAACTACCGTTTCAATTTCAGGGTTTCCTGCGTGTTTTGGAAGATATGTCGGATATAGTTCTGGACGTGCCATTAGCTTACATTATGCTTGATCGATTCGTGGAGCGATGCCAGCACAAATTCCGACTGGGGGAGGCTGTGCTTAAGCGTATGCCAACACGGTCAGTGCATTGGAAATACATTTTTTTATCATATAAGGGGCAACGGAGTAGCCGTCTCTTCTATATTGTAAGATAACGCCGCCCATGGACAACCACGCCACAGTCCGCGCATTGCTCGTGTTGCCGGATTTTTATGCCACTTAAGCGGCATTTTAAGAGCCTCCGATATCCTCACTCCTTCATCGAAACACAGTACAAGTACCGATTCACGTTGAGCATTCTGTGAGCCCGTATCACTTCGGACGAGCCGGCCCAATTAGTGCGTCCGCATATGCTTCTGCATTTATCTCCAACGGGTGTGACAGTATTAAAACACTCGCCCGGCCACTGTCAAGCCCTTCCAGATACCGAATAAATTATCACATATAGTTGTCCGGACCGGGATTCGAACCTAATACCTCTCGCTTCACGGTAGAACTTAATTCGTCATTCACAATCTGTTAGAATATTACACTAGACCTACTGTCTTATATGATATATGGTAATATTTTTCAGAGGCCGTAAGCGTTTCGTTTCGGAGGGTGACGGCGGGGCCATCAAGGACCACGCCCTAAAGCTCCGCGAGTGAATCGTTCGCATGTATTTGACGGTGTATAACGCATGCTTACACATGAATTAGCAAAATCTTGTTTGATCAGATTAAAAACTATATAAAAATGCCACCCTAAATGATTTTTTAAATGATTTTTTTTAACAATTTGTTAATAATTTTATGTTTCCTAGTGTAGATCAATGTTTTCCAACCTGTGGTCCGCGGATTCCCGAGGATCCGGGATTCTGAACTATACAGAAATGTTAGTAATTACTAAATTAAATACTGAATCAGTTGTTTTTGCTTTATTAAGGGGTCCGTGTTTTTGAGTCCCTAGGGATCCGTGGCTGAAGGTTGGGAATTGAGAGAGAGTTGTCAAGCGTCTGCAATAACATGCCTTGTATTCAAATTAAGTTTTACTGGAAGTAAAATAAATCTATTAACTGTCAACCGGTGGGAGAGCCATGCTGACGCACTTATTGAGCCGGCTCGTGCGAAATAGCACGGGCTCCCACAAAATAGTCAGCGTGAAATGGTTGTACTCGAAACGGTGTTTCTACTGTGTTTCGCTGAGTGAGTGACAACACCGGAGGGCCTTACAAATGCCGCTTAAGCATCTTAAAAAGCTGGCTACACAGCAAGCGCGGTTGGTGATGAGCGGCGGTGTTTTCTTACCATATAGGAACCCCATCTGCTCCGTTGTTAGCTATGCCATAAAAAACTGTATGTAAATCGAGACTCTTAAGAAAATGTTTAGCAAATTTGGAGCAAGAGATGTTGTTGTGCTTGCTAAAATTTAATTAATACTCACTGATTTTTCATTGCATCACGTCCACTCTCAAAGTGGACAGACGACCCTATAAAAGTCATCTGAAGACGCTGTACGCAGGTCGCCTCTGACAGGTATGCTTGGAGATCCGAAAGGGAGGCCTATGTCCAGCAGTGGACGTCTTACGGCTGAAATGATGATGACGTATAATTTTATTATTAAATATAATCGCTTCTGAAAATACTTTGTACTTATTAATTGAACAGAAAACAAGATTTTGATTCACGCATGTTTTTTTTCAAATGTGCACGTTATACACCGTAAATTATAAATTTAAGTTTTTTTTGTAATTCGTTTATTCTTAGGAGTTTTCGTTTTTCAAGTATGTGAGCTGGTTTCTGTGGATGGATCGAGCCGTGATTCTGTATAGGTTGGTTAGTTGTGAAGATGGTTTAAAAAGTTATGTGCGACTGAAGAGTCGCAGGCTCGAGTTGGTTTTGTAATGTGTCATAAAGTATTGCGGGTAGATGCGGTGTTTGTACTACCCGCGTTTTGGTTACAAGTCCGTACTTAATATTTTTTTACAACACATGTGACAGCAGCAAGGATAGGGATATTCTAAAGGACAAATATTTAGTAATAACTTTAGTTTTGACTGTATTTTCGTTCGTATTTGTGTACGTACAACGCGAGAAAATCTGATTTCTGACTTCATAGACAGCTGTGCTTGTTTATGAATGAGATCTCATGCTATTGTAAAATATGGATTTCGCGAGGAATAATTCATTCCCATTATTACCAAATATATACCACATCTATCACAGAAACAGTACTTGTACTGTGTTTTGCTGAGAGGATATCGGTGGCCCATCAAGAAAATACCGTTCAAGCGACATAAAAAGCCGGCACCACAACAACAGCGCGGATTGTGGGGCCTTGAACGGCGGCGAGCTCTTACCATATATACGAACCACCCGCTCTGTTGTCCGCTATACTAAAATATCTGTGTGTCATAGTATATATCTATGATTTCTATTAGGGCGTGTTTGAAAATCACACGCACGCACAGTTTCTATACTTTGATAACGGCATGATCAAACGCCCATAATGATTTCTAGTGCATTGGTTGTGTCGCACATCTAAGGGCCTCCGATATCATCACTCAATGCGAAACACAGTACAAGTACCGTTTCACGATGAGTATTCTGTGAGCCCGTGATATCATTTCGGACTAGTCTGCCCAATTAGTGCGTCAGCATGGCTCTCCCACCACGTACCTAATGTGATTTTGTGCTGTTTATTCTATTAATGGCTCCGTGAACACTGTCCTTGGGTCTGTGGCTGCAATGGATCGGGGATAGCTGCACTAAACGGCAGTGACTTCTATTACGGTGGCATTAAGTACGGACGCTGTAATGTTTCTTTGATAGAATGCATCGAGACGGACTGAAGTAACTTTAAATTATCGGTTAGTGTCTTAGAGTTAGTACAAAGTTAGGTTTTTAAATTTTAACGCTTTGAATGTTGTATAACGCCAGATTTCTTTTAATGGTCGCATTTATCTGTGACGGCTTTCTCAAAGATTTCTCAAAACATGTCGACACCTTAGAGAGAGCTGGAGTCTGTATTAGGCCCGGAGCCTGTATGACAAAAGCTCCAGGCTCCCTCCTCCCAACCGTGGATTTTTGGGGCATTAGTGGGGACGGCAGGATCTATGTTTTGCGTCTTTTGATGATATTTTGGGCCTCAGTTGTTATATATAATATATACATGGGGAGCCTTATTTCTTACGCATATCTTAGATTCGAGAAAATAAATACATTTAGGAACACTCGTTAGAATCCAGTAGGAGATTCAGAGAATTGAGTAGTAACAGCTACTACTCATGGATTAATAAAAATTTTGTCGTCAACGTACCGGTGGCCCTGCAAGTCCTAAGGGTGTCTATGGGCGGCGGACCGCAAACCCTAGGTGAATTCGTTTGACACTATTCATAAATAAGTAAGACTTGTAATGTATACACCAATGTTTACGTAAACATGGAGCGGTTTGTGCTTTGCTTACTTTTGCTGATAAAGGGGGGAGGGGGCTCAAAATTGTAATAAATCTGTATATTTGAACGGCTCCTATAAACAGGAAGTGTATCAATGTCTCTGCATTTTTGTCAATTGTAAAAATTGACAGTTCTATTTTGTATATGAATAGACCATTTCGGATGACTGACAATTGACATTGATAGATGTCAACCAAATTAAATTATAACCTACAAATACATGTTGAGGTTTTTTTATACTTAATTATATAGCATCCGACCCAACGAACCGAAACTCGCGTGGTCAATAAAATTCCTTTAAAATATTGACATTAATTTCTTTAATATTGTTAATATTTTTTCAAATTAAATTCTAGTAACGTAGTGTCTATCAGTAATCAAATCACGAATTGTTACTATTTCATGAGATAGTAAGAATTGATATTTTGAAGCTGCAGCCTTGACAAAATCTCTGTGTGTACCATTCCAGGAAGGATTGACACCTATTTGTATTTCGCTTAGGTTCGGCGTGGATTTGATTTTTAGCTGCTACTAGCACGTCTCCTGCGAGACACGAAAATCGGCTTGGGCTATCGAGAGGCCATGGGCCTCCGCCTTTGCAGCCCGTCGGAAGCTCACCAGAGTGAGTCTGGCGACATATCTCCTATATACTTGCCTCCGTATCCGGAGGTGGTTGTTATCGCGGTCGCTGCCATCCAAGTTTATGTTATTATCCTCTCGGGATGCTATCAGCTTGTTGTTTGCTATTCTGATGGGATCACCCGGACCGTGTAATACGTGTCGGTGTCTCTTTTTTTTTAATGGCTATTCGCCATACAGCCATCACAGTCGCGGAGTCGTGAGCGCCTGAGCAGCCGGTCGGAAGCTCGCCGGGGTGAGTCTGGTGACGTAGCAGGGCCCTTGGCCCCGTATACGGCGGAGGCGATTTCGAGGCCTCCGTTTGTGTTTAGTAGTTGGGAGAGGCGTGTAATCGGCGTGGACGTGTAACGTGATAGAGAAGTAACGGTCACTCGCCAGCTTGGGTTGGGGGGTTAACTCCATTGGGTTATAGTGGGGAAGCTCTAAGTCTTGGTAGAGGTCCACATTTCGCACGTAATACTACATCCTTGCGACGGAACATGGCCGCCAGCGTCCATCAAAGTCGGACACTAAAATTATAACGCGAACTTTTTTTGTATTAAATCATTATACATTTTTTGGTAACACGATGGGTTTTGTGACAATTATCTGAAATGGTCTGTTTGTTGTAGTTGTTTTGCTATCGAGGAATGAATGGAGATTGAGAAGCAATAATAGTATTTAGGCAACATTTAATTTAATGGCATATGTACACTATCCGAGTCGTTTTTTCCCAATAAAAGCATTTACGATTATAGTGGTTTTTGTTATCTTCGGTGTCAGAAAGGGCTTGACAGCGGCTGGGTGAGTGTCTTTAGAATGTCGCACCCGTGGGAGGGCTGTAGCATATAAAGGTCTTCTAATGGAGCCGGCTCCTCCGAAGTAATACAATGGGATGACAGAACTCCCTTAAAAATGCCGCTTGAGCGGCGTAAAAAGCCAGCCACACAACCTCCGTTCAAGGAGACCTTTATGATAAAAAAACCTCGGCCTATAAGACCGGCAACTGGTACAAAAACGAAGGACCGCTTATTCCAGATGAGACCCCTGCACTAGTTGCCATTTGGAGGCGTAGCAATGAGTGAGTCATGTTTTATATTATTCCATAACAAATATATATGCAATATAAACATTTTTTTTTGCATAAATCGCAGAAAATAGGCAATCACAATAGGGACATCAGGTTAATAAAAGACTTATTTCATTTATTTGTTTAATAGATAAATTTATGATTTTTTATCCTGTTCATTTATGACCCCATTGATGATCTGAAATAAAAAAAATCAAATTTTGCGGACAACGGGATACGTGGATCTCCTATATGGTAAGAGAACACCGCCGCCCATCACCAACCGCGCCACAGTCCGCGCATTGGTTGCGATGCCGACGTTGTACGCCACTTAAGCGGTATTTTTAAGGGCCTCCGATATCCTCACCCATTCTGTGAGCCCGCGGTATCACTTCGGACGAGCCGGCCCAATTTATGCTTCAGCATGGCTCTCCCACGGGTAAATTGTATTTTAATTTTATATATTTATATTGTATAATTTTATATTGTATTTTAATATATATTATCCTAGATAACTCCTTAAAAGAAAAGATAATTTTTGCAACTGACGTAACCTCGCAGCTAAGTCGTTTAATAAGTCTACCACGAAGCGAGAGGTATCGGGTTCGAATCCCAGTCCGGACAATAACAAATTATTCGGTCTCTGGAAGGGCTGCACAGTGGCCGGGCGAGTGTATTCATACTGTCACACCCGTGGGAGAGCCATGCTGACATTCTAATTAGACAGGCTCGTCCGAAGTGATACCACGGCTCATAGAATACCTACTCAACTTATATTGGATTTTGGAGGCCGTTAAGCGGCGTAAAAATCCGGCAACACAACAAATACGTGAACTGTAGCGCGTGTGGTGGTGGTCGGCGGTTTTCTCTCACCATAAAGAAGACCCACCTGCCCCGTTGACCGCTGTATTATAAAAGCCATACTGACGCATGACTGGCGCTTCTCGGCGAGCCTAAGGCTCGCTCCAAAAGTCCGCGAGAAGCTGTAGCTAAATGGGCCGGCTCGTCGAAAGTGATAGTACGCGCTTTCATAATACCAGCGCGAACAATTTTTCGGCCGACCTTGAAGTTAGTTTTTAATTTATTTTCAAAAATAAGGTTTCTACCTTAACGATTGTTTCTTCGCCTGTTGCCGTATGCTTCATATTCCTGTGGCCCTTCTCTATTAACAAATAAATCAACCACGATCACAATTGCAGCTACTACAACACTCAATCCCAAAAACAGCCCACCCAATCCGTTATCCATGATGTCCTACAAAAGATAATAATTTTTGAGAAATGATATATGCACACAACATACTTATAAAACATGTTCAGAAAGCGACTCTGGAGGAATTTGGAACCAACACCGTGATAAAATAATTTTATATACATATAAGATTACTTTTACTTGCTTTGACCCTGGACGACAGGACAAAAATACTAAAAAACTTTAACGTGTAACTTCCTTTGATAATAGGAAACAAGATACTACATATATTTTAGTCGCCAATTAGTGGGCATAAAATAATAAAATCGCAAAATTTTGCTTATCTTACCTTGTCACAGCCAACTTTGAAGATAAATAATTATTAAAACAGGTACAAATACTTTACGATAAACGTTCTACTAATACTTCGTCAACGAAAAATGAGAGTGCTACGTTCAATCATCAAATATGAGGAATTCCCCGTCTGGTGCTAAATGCTAAAGTTTTTTTGTGTTATAGCTACAAGGTTTTAGCCATTTCCATTTACAACAGACAACGGAACATGTGGGTCTTCTATATGGTAAGAGAACACCACCGCCCAGGACAACCACGCATTAGTTGTGTTGCCAGCTTTATATGCCGCTTAGCAGCATTTTTAAGGGTTTCCGATATTCTTATTCACTCCACGAAACACAGTAGAAGCACCGTTGTAAGTATAACTACCGTTTCACGCTGAGTATTCTGTGAGTACGTGGTATCCATTCTGTCGAGCCGTACCAATTATTCATCTCCAACGAATGCACAATATTTATTCTTTAACTTTTAAATAATAAAATAATATACTTATCCTAACTTAAAAATAAACTTACTTCAATTGCTTAGTACATCTTAAATCTTTTCGACTGAATTTAATATAAACTCCTTAAAATGCCGGAAATTGCTAGGAACTTTTGTAACTGGTGGAAAAAGGCATTATTCTGTTGTCTAACTCCTGCTATTAACAACAATAAATGCTATATAGATAATGTTGCCCTCAATTGCTTAATGATATCGACATATATCATATGGAATTTATTTAGTTTTATTATTTTTTAAAGATCAGCTTATAGTAAAAAAAAACGATTACGCTTTTGAACTGAGCATGATACCAGTAATTTATTCTGTGTTTTATCGAGGCAAGGCAAGTAAATATTTTACAATGAACATTTAAAAAATCTCCTATTTCTTGTATTTTTGTAAAGAAAAATATAATTTTCTTATATTATGTATCTGTATGTTCTGATATTATGTTAAGGTGAAATGAGATTGTAAAAATTGTGATTTGGGAACGAGGTGGGTATTAAAAACATTAAATTTCGTTTCTTTTACTGCAGAGACATTCAGTTGTGTTTTATTTACGGTTGTTCTAAATCACTACAACCAAAATCCATCTGTTATATTTTTAATATTGAATCCAGCTGATGTTGTCCTGGTACGCAACCTGACGAGTCCAATTAAGATTCACACACGCAGCATACAACTGATCAATACCAGCATAAGCTAATCCCTAACTAGTTTGCACAACGATATCAAAGAGAGCTCAACTTAAGTTGTAAATAGCTATATCCAAACCTATACATATCTTATTCGCGCATAAAGCCTAAGAGATCTGCCAGTGAAAGTCTTGTCCATAATGGTCCAAGTGTTCCAGAAATTAGCCGGAACCAACAGACAGACGAAAATAAATCTTTGTGCGTATACCATATATACATTCAAATGTACTTAGCTATAATTTAAATAATACAAACAGACACCCGCCATTTGCACCCTTGGATGAGCTATGCTGACGCACTAATTGGGCCG
>DWCF01003528.1:0-19272 GCA_018230265.1 Delias oraia
AAAGTAACCGACATTGCCCGCCGTATTAGTAAGTTGAAGTGGCAATGGGCTGGCCACATCGCTCGACGAACCGACAATCGATGGAGAAGAAAGGTTCGCGAGTGGCGACCGCGTTCCGGGAAACGCAGAGTGGGACGTCACGCCACGCGATGGCAAGACGATCCCACGGAGGTCGCGAGCAAGCGCTGGATCGAGATCGCTCAAGATCGTAAAAAGTGGGCGTCCTTGGGGATGCCTATGTCCAGCAGTGGACTTGATAGGCTGATGATGATGATTTCTTATTAAAATCGTTTGAATACTCAATATTAGTTAATATTTAAATAAAAATAATTTTATTTATAAAACCATGAAAAACCTACATATTGAATTATATGGGAAACCGGTTACCCCGGGTGCTAAACAGCATCCGTAAAGATCGGTTTTTATAAAATAATTATCCATGGAAGGATATAAGTTAAGCGTGAGATAAATTAAAACTATAAACTTGCTTTAAAAAAAGTATATTTTTTTATTTGTTCTTATTAACAGCAAACAAAGACGGGTTTTATGATATGAGAACTCCGTAAAAGATGAACAACTTCGCTACAATTACTTTTGTTATGTTACCGGGTTTTTATACCGTTTAAGCTGTAAAATTTAACCGTATATCCTTAATCACTTAGCGAAATTTACAAGAACGGTTTACGAAGGCATTCTTTGAGTATCAGTCCGGGCCGATCTAATTTGTGCGTCAGCATATATTTTTATTTATTATATAACGGGCAAAGGAGTATGTGGGTCTTCTTTATGGTAAAAGAACACTGCCGCCCTTTAACAACTGCGCCACAGTCGCCGCATTGGTTATATTGGCGGCTTTTTACGTCGCTTAAGCAGCACACCGATATCCTCAGTCACTCTACGAAACAGTACAAGGTATTTGTAATCACGCTGAGTATTTTGTAAGCCAATGGTATCACTTCGGACGAGTCGGCCCATTAGTGCGTCAGCATATGCTTCAACATGGCTCTCCCACGAGCGAACTTATTTCCCACTTGATTACGCCTTACATATAAGGTAATTCGAGCTGCATTCTACAATAATTGGTCCCGCTAGGTTGCGTACCGGGTAGGACGAGGCCTGGCGGGTTCACTAGTACGAAATAAACCTTAGACAGAAATCCGTCAAGAGATCAGAGTTATAACCAGCAAAAAATTTCTATATACGTTTAATGAAAATCCTTAATGATTTTTTCAAATGAAAAATTCTTTTTGGCGTACACGTCGTCAGTTGTCTCCGACTCGTATGTTTTTTTGTGATCATTGAACAAAAGCAAGACAATGGAGTATTTGTTCAGCACAAGTCTTGGGTTTTCATTTCTCCTATGTTTAAAGTAATTGTTGCGGACTTTTTTGCGTTATTTTCTTATACTTTAATACCTCCAACTTTAGAGACAGCACTTTATATCTCTTGCATTTTTATTTCGACAAAAAACAGTTAATATTTTGAGCAATGCACTAAAGTCACTATTCTGCTTATTTAAATTGTAATGCGATAAACATACATAAGTGTCAAACTTTTTATATGTCTAAATTATGTAGCAGAAAACAGCGCAAATGAGTTCCATTATGAGATAACCATCGTCCATGGACAACCGCATCGTAAACTGCGCTTTGGTTTTGATATAATTTTATGGTTCTTAAATAACCACACTCACTCAACGAAACACAGTAGAAGCACCGTTTCAAGTACAACTACCATTTCATGCTGACTATTCTGTGAGCCCGTGGAATCACTTCGGACGAGCCTGCCCATATAGTGGGTTAGCTATGCTTCAACATGGCTCTCCCATAGGTGTTACCAAATAAAACTTTTCCATTCTTTCTTTCTAAATTTAAATAAATCTAAAATAAAGACTGTATATAAGTTGCAAAATGAATTTTAGTATATGTATGTATTATATAAAACGTGTTTTTTTTTCAGACAATGCCTTCAACTACTGCTGTTTTTCTGCTGGCGTTGGTTGCTGTAAGCAGCGCTCTTCATTGCTGGAGATGTGGCCAGTACAGTGATGGTGTCGGCTCCATTACCCCGTGTAATAACAGAAGTGCAACCCGCTTAGAACTTTGCCCGCCTAATGCCAAATATTGTATTGTGAGTAATTTATTTCTATTTATTAAAAGGCATGAAGCCTTCCATTCCAAAGCAGATACATTCATGGAATAAAAATAATTAATATATTATTTATAAATTTCTCGTGTTGGTGGTTATCTCGGAGGAATTTTTTGCCAAATTCTCCAAATGCTCAAATTTTTGCCAAACGACATCATATCAGGCTGGTATACGAATCTATTAACATTTATTTTTCATGTTTTCATGTTTCACGACACATTTTTTTATGATGTACAATTAAAAATATATATGATCCTGTATTTTTACCTCTCTAATGACCACCTTTTTTATTAAGCACTTTTACGCATTCTCCTTGAGAGAGAGTATGTGGAAATTGGCACTCCGGCATACTATTCCGGAACTAAAACATCACGCCTTCAGTTGGAATCATTTTCAGCGTCGTCTTGAGTCTTTCTGCCCAAATAGAGCCACCGGGGGTCACACTATACATTCAATCCAAGAAGTCCACACGCTCCTCCATTCTCGGCCTCTTGCTTATTGAGTATATTCAGTCAATTTTGGCTTCAATGAAGATCTTATGAACTTACCACCGATTCAGACGGAAATTGGCACGAATTTCTGCTGTATTTTATTTTCAAAAATGAAATGATATGTTTACCGGGGTCAGGTATAATATACATAAAATATTAAGCGCTCAATTCATTTAATACCACGTAAAGATAAAACACGAGTTATAACACAACACGAACGTAGCATAAAATAAATAATGAAAAATAATAATTTATCCTCCATTTTCCAAAAGTGCGTGCTTGGATTTCATTTTAGCGATACTCTATTTTACCTTAAAACATTTTAACGTTTCTGTCTAACCTTTTTACTTAATTTGATCTTTTAAGTTCAGTCTGTGGTTTACGATTTCAGCTTGCTACATTATTCTTGAGACTGACGAATCATTTTATTATTTTAGGTAGATTTTACTTTTATTTAGCTAAATTAAGATAAGAGAATATAATTTTAAGAATAAGATAATTAAAATATATACACACACAGAGATGAGATAATTTTAAGAAGTACAGTAGCAGTAGTAATACTAGATTAGTAGCAGACAGTAGGAAAGGTGAACTCTGATTGCAAGATCACCAACCATGGATTTGGTTGTGTAACCAACGTTTTATAAAGGTTACGTTGAATAGATTATTGAGCCTCGAGTGTCCTTAATCATTTAGCGAAACATTCACATTTCACGCAAGTATTCTGTGAGTTTCTGGTATCAGTTTAGACGAGCAGGTCCAATTTATTATATGTTCGCTATCTAACACAGATTTCGGCTACCACTATCTGAATCTCTTACCATTTATCATAATAATCAGAAGGCAAATAAACAGAAGGCTTACTCAGTCATGCAGTGCTTCTCTCAGAAAGACTCCCAGTCTCTGCTAGGCTGCGTATGCGTTGCTGTTCTTTCTCTTTATGCAGTCTTTCTACTCAGTGGTAATTTCCAACTTCTGATATTATCAATTTAAACGTCTTCATTCAGATCTTAATTTTATCTAAATAGTCTTAATATTATACATATCATGTCCTTAAGTCATAGAATTAATTATTGTTATTTATTATCGTGTTTCTTTTGAATCCTATTCCATACTTTCAAATTTGAGTTATATTGCGAAGTTATCTTAACGTTTAATCAATTATACTATGGGCAATGCACCCGCAGTCTAAGAGTATAAGGTTATAAGGCCTGGGCGGAGAACTGCTTATCCTAGGTGAGCCTCCTAGTCATTTTCCATCCTTAGAAAGTTAGATAATCGAAAAAGTCATAATAAGTCCGCGTGGTACCTATACAGCCACTTTTGTTTTATAATACAGAGGAAAGGATAATCTTAATATATTACCCGGCCTAAAGTAGTCAATAAAATAAATGATTCAAAATAGCAGACGATAAATGGTCTCAGATATCGGAAACAAGCTGACGTGCGTTACTATTCCAGATAAGGATTTAGGGGCGAGTCACGCGTCAATTTCCGCGCGAATTCTCTTATCCGCCATTTTGTGACGTCCACAAAATGGACGCTATCTTTGGCTAAAACGGCTTTCAGATTAAGACGATTACATTATATATTCCAGTAGAGCGCATACTACTAGCAATTGTTATAATTTTTTCCTTTTTTGCCGAAATTGTTCGCTTATATCTGTCTCATTAATTGGAAAGTGATATTTTATATCTAATAGCGTTATACTATGATCTTTATAAATGAATTATTAAAAAAAATTCAATCACTGAATATGTCTCCTACATGGTAATAGAACACCGCCGCTCATGAATTACCTCACCACAGTCCACGAACTTAAGCGGTATTTTTAAGGGCCTCCGATATCATCACTCATTCAACAAAACACAATAGAAGCATCGTTTCAAGTACAACTTCCATTTTATACTGAGTATTTTGTGAGCCCCTAGTACTTCGGACGAGCTGGCCTAATTAGTGCGTCCTCATATGCTTTAGCATGGCTCTCCAGGGTTTATATTACGTATATAATTTATGTGTTTGTACTGTAATAGGGTCTTATGACGAATTGTTATACCCATGGGAGAGTCATGCTAAAGCATATGCGGAAACTCTAATTGGGCTGGCTTGTCCACGGGCTCACAGAATCATCATCATCAGCCCATCTAAATCCACTGCTGTACATAGGCCTCCCCCAAAGACAGACTAGTCACAGAATAGTCATCGTTAAACTGTACTTGTACTGTGTTTTTCCGAGTGAGTTCCTCACTCACTCCGATATCCTTATCGGAGGCCCTTAAAAATGTCGCTTAATTGGCGTAAACAGCCGACAACACAACCAATGTGCGGAATGTGGCGCGGTTGTCCATGGGCGGTAGTGTTCTCTTACCATATAGGAGACCCACGTGCTCCGTTATCCGGTATACTATAAAAAACATATATAGATTAGGTGTGCGGAAAAACGTTTTAAGGAATCATCACACAAGGAATTTATTGTAAATTGAAATATTTGTATTTTTCTTAAATAAAAAAAATGCATTTCCTTTAGGCAATTCCTCTATTAATTAATTATGTAATAAGTAGGCAATAATGCTAAAGATATAAAATATTTCCTATTTTAAAATATTTGCCCATTCATTTTCTTTTTTGTATGATACCTGTGCATGCTCGCATGCATTTTGTGGTATGAATTTAATGAGCGTGGTTGGAACCAATTTATTGACACGTTTATTGCAAAGTTTGTGGAAAATAAAACGATTAAAATTATATTATTACATTATTAAATTAAACACAAATGATTTAAATACGGATAGCGGATAGCCGATGGGGCCGAAAAGTGTTAGAGTGGAGACGACGGACCGGAAAACGCAGCGTCTTACAGCGGAAATGATGATGATGATGATTTAAATACAAAATCAAGCATTTGAATTATGCATTTTTTGTACATTTCTATTTTTCACTCTAACATCTGATAGACTTGGTTTTATAAAGTTAAAAACCAATTTATTTTACAGAAATTCAAGAAAAATATTACCACTAGTTTGAAAGCCATGGATCATGTTTTTTTTATTTTATTATAATGTAAATAACGGGGCAGACGTGTAGTCTAATAGTACGAGGTCACCGTCGTCCATGGGCAATCTGCGCTAACGCTAACTATAATAAAGTTTTATATTATAACTAAGCAAATCTTAATTTTTTTTATATTTTATGAAAAATAAAACGTTAGAAAGCGTCTTCCCCGTAACGACAGTGCTTGCAATTGTTGCTACGAATTGCTACGCTTTGCTACGAATAGCTACATATGCTATCTGTTAATGATATATATTTTTTTAATTATTTTCAGTTTTAATTCTGTTGTATTTCAAGCCATTGCTATCGTAAAATTTGTAATTTAAAGAAAACTATTTTTTTTTATTCTATAGCGAACAATAGAGCAAGTAGGTCTCCTAAATGGTAAGAGAAAACCGCCACCCATGAATAACCGCGCCACACTCCACGCAATGGTTGTGTTGCCGGCATTTTAAACCGCTTACGCGGCAATTTTAAAGGCCTTCAATATCCTCACTCACTCTGTGAAACATAGTACATGTACCGTTTCACGCTGAGTATTGTGTGAGACCGTGGTATCACTACGAACGAGCCGGCCTATTAGTTTTTTATACTATCGGTGGCAAAAAAGCAGGAAGCTCACCTAGGGCAAGCGGTCCTCCGCCCATGGACACCCCCAGACCTTAAAGAGCAACGGATGCGTCAGCATGGCTCTCCCAGTATTTAGGCTATTAAAACATCATAAATGTGTTCATCTTGATGTTATGATCTTTAGTAGAATGGGTTTAACATATATTAAGGGAATCATGTGATGATTAGCACAACATTTGTTAATCTAGTTACGGTCTTATCTCTACACGCCGTAATATAAGGGACGCTGGGAGAGGTAGCTTATTATGTAATGCATATATTCTTTTATAAACACTTGTTAAAATGATAAGTTGTATAAAACATAGGGTTTTATATAGAAATTGTATCGAATATTTAATATTTTCAATCTTAAATAATATTAAATATTTAAATATAAAATTAGCGTTTGGTCGTACTGTCTATTTTGATCATACATATTGGCTCTTTTTTTTGGTATTTAGTGGATAACGGAGCAAATGGGTCTCCTATATGGTAAGAAAATACCACCGCCTATGGAAAATTATTAAATATTAAGAGGCATTTTAAAGGGCCTTCGATATACTCACTCATTCAGTAAAACACAGTACATGTTGAGAATTCTGTGAGCTCATGGTAACGCGCGAGCTGGCCTAAATTGTGCGTTAACATATTCTTCATTATGGCTCTGCCACGGGTGCAATCTTCCGCTATCAAAGATATTATCATATAATTCTTACTCTAAAGCTTTTATACGAATAAAAATTAACATTAAACAGAAGTCAATAATAAAAAATAGAACCTTAATAGTTTAAGCACCTTAATAGTTAACTTGAACAACTTAATAGTTCGTTTAGTTAGTTTGTAAACATTTGTAAAACTATATGAACGAGGATGCCTTCCGCCGATCTACCGTTTGGCAAGCTTGTCTTTTGGAGATTTCGCAAGCGAGTTATTATCCTAAACAATTAGATTAAGTTACCAGAAAGCCTTGAAAAACAAAAGCGTGTAAGCGACGACCGAGTGTTTGTCGTTAAGATCCCCCATTATCCTTCACAAATAAACAAGTAATTATAGCAATTAACTTAAAATAAAAGTTTACGATCCAGTTCTAAGCGATAATTAGGATCTTGCAATCATACTTACCCTGGCTTGTGTTATTTAATTAAATCTCCTTAATGCCTTTTAAATTAATTACGTTTTAGAAATTTGTAAAGATCAATAAAATAATTAATTATAATATTCAAATTTATAGATTATTGTTGTAGCAATCGCGAATTTTTTTAAATTGTATAGCGGGAAATGAATTAGATTCATCTATGGTATGAGATCACCGCCACCCATGGACAACCTTGAAGCGCTTAAGCCATAAGATGCGCTTTTGTTGTGTTACAGGATTTTTATGATGCTTAAGCGGTATAATTTCAAATGGGCAAGAGATATCTTTACAGATCAACGTGTGCAGAGAGCTCACTTGCATGTTCGATGAAAAATTAGAGTGTTCTACGATTAGTGCATGGGTGTCTTCTACGAAAATTAAACTCGGCATAGGCACAGATCAGTCTGAGAGGCCAGAGGGTCTTTCTCCCATGAGAAACTATCAAATTAAGCTTACCGTTTTAGTAGTATATTTACCGTCTTTGGGAGAGGCCTATGACCAGTAGTGGATTTGATAGGCTAATGATGATGATGACAATGATACCGTCAACATAACTCATACCACGGAATACAGCTAAGTTTCCAATAGGTCTAATTGCTGCTTTAAATAGACTGTTAAAAAAGTTAAATTGATATTAGAATCTGGAACACTTAAGTTATTTTACTATATTTTTAATATTATGTAGGCAACAGACCCAGAAGAAAATAATAGTAAAAATAATATAATTATTTTGTTGTAGGTAAAAATTTAATAAGGTAGTGTCAAAATTTTTTGATGTAATGCATCACCATTTCGCCGTACTCACAAAGAGACGTGTAAAAAGTAATATCAGAGTCTGTAAGGAGGTCAATGGGACATGAGCGCCCACTCCGGGGCATTGTCACAACTGCGCTTCCGGCTATCTGTTAAAAATATCACGGCGAGATGATAATGGGGCAGTAAGTCGGCGTTCTCGTTTGAATGTCTATTATAAAAGTTGCTTTTGTCGCAAACTTTGTTCTTATACTTATGATATTGCAAATCCTTCAAGACTTCTTGAATTGCAGACAATTTCTTCAAATTTTCTTGCAATTGAGAGCCTCGTAGCTATGTGGTTTTAAAAGCATACCATGAAGCGAGAGGTATCGGGTTCGAATCTCCGTCCGGACAGTTAAAATTTAATTTATTATTTATTCGGCCTTTGAAATTGCTTGACAGTGGCTGGACGAGCGTGGGTAAGCCACGCTGCTGCACATATAAGGCCGGCTCATCCGAAGTAAAACTGGCTCACAAAAAACCAGCGTAAAATAGTGCTTGTTGTGTGTATTGCTAAGTTTGTGGGTAAAAATATAGAAAACGGTCCGTAAAATCAAGTTGCGTCGCTCAAGTTGCGCAAAAAGCCAGCAGTACAATCAAAACCCGGATTGTTTCCCGGTTGCCCATGGGCATAGTAATCTCTTGCCATAGAGCAGAACCTTCTCCTCCGTTGCCCGCTACACTATAAAAAATCAAGCACGTAAATGAGGTGTTTAGCTTGAGTGAGCTTACAAAAGGTTGTCATCCCAAAATCGGATTAATTTTTAAATACAAATCAAAATCATCTGCTTTCATAGAACTGATGAATGCACATGTAAGGGAATAAATTGCTTTCAAACTTCTGTAACAAGCTTGGAGCTTGTGGGAGCTTGCGCTTCTCGCAAGCGTGAAAATAAGATAATGACCAACTTTCCCATTCCAATATGGAATAAGTTTATTGGATTAAATCCGCTTCTATAATCTGTCTACGTAGTTGAGTTTGAAGATTATGATTCTTATTAAATTTTTATCATAAGAAATCCTTTTTGAGTTTTCAAGTTTGTTACGTGAGTCCAAAATCCATACATTCTGTGTTATAGTAATTTATTTCAGAGTTGTTGCATCTTGTTTAAAAATAACCGCTTAAGTGGCATGAAAAGCCGGCAACACAATCGGTGACTCTGTGAAACACATTACAAGTATCGTTTCACGCTGAGTATTCTGTGATCCCGTAGTATGACTTCGAATCGGCATATGCTTCAGCATGGCTCTCCCACGGGTGAATTAATAACGGCAAAATTAAATGCAACATGACACGCCCGGTCCATATCACGTTTTTGTATTATCTGCAGTGCGGTTGCCATGACAACGATTCTCAATACAGGTTAAGTAATTAATTACTGGCTGTCTTTTATCTGCGTGGCCATTGTTTTTTTAATAAGTGCGTTTCTATTTAATGAAAAAATATTCGATGAGGCCTCATCTATGATTCTGTAGCAAATTATTATTAAAGATAATTAATAAAATACGAATTGATATCACATTAAACAATATCAATAAATAGTCTTAATACTAAATAAAAGTTGCATCATTGGAGAAAATACCGCAGTATTTTTTTATTCTATAGAAGATAACGGAGTAAGCATATTTTCTACATGGGAAAAGAACACCGCTGCCAACCACTAACCGTGCCACAGTCCGCGCTTGCTGTGTTGCCGAGGTTTTATGCCACTTCAGTAGAATTTTTAAGGTGCTGCGATATACTCAATCAGCAAACACAGTAGAAGCACCGTTTCAAGTACAACTACCATATCATGTTGACTGTTCTGTGAGCCCGTGGTATCAATTCGGACGTGCCGGCCCAATTAGTGCATCAGTATATACTTAAACATGGCTTTCCCAAGCGAACGACAGTGTTAAGACCCTTGCATGGAATAAATTATAAATTAAATGTAATTCATAATTATCCAGACCGGGATTCGAAGCCGATACGTCTCGCTTCATGGTCAAACTAAAATCTCGTTCTTGAGGATAAATAAATGATTTGATTTGATTAGGTAAACAAATTGGATCATATTATATAATGCAAAAATAATCTCACTTAAAACCGAGCAATCAGTGTGACGACCTCAGTTCATCAGGGGTCGATTCTCTCAATAATATCATTAGGGTTGCCATGTAACAGTAACTGAGAGTTTCCGTATGAGAGGTTTTATATTCTTATATTTAATTTATTTTTTGAATTTAATTAATTTTTTCATTTATTATTTTCAGAAGTCTGTTTAAAAGTAATTAATATTATGACTTTTATATGTTTTAAATTTATTGGGGTAAGAAATGGTAGGCTAATTTAGATAAGTTATTAATAATAATTAAATCAAAGTATTAGAACATTATACAAATAATTTCGGTTTGACATGATTATTACATTTTATCGAAAAATTAATTTAAAATAGCATATAATAGTTATTTAATATTTATTTGATTGCGTACATATATTTATATAAACTTTATTATTATACTTATATAAACTAGATTATGTATATGTGACTAAAAGGATTAATTTATTGAGTTACACTACATAACATCTACATAAATTAAGCAAAAAAACAATATTATATAAAAATACACTCACAGTCACATTACGTTCTAAGATGCTCCTCTTTTCAAAACAATATGACTTTTCACTCATAGGCAATGACAGCGCTAATCCCGACCAAGTTCAGCTTAAGAAATACTAAATTCTATATTTATACTATGTAGTGCCACAATTAATATAACATATAATATCAATAATGTTTTAAGCTTCCGAAATCTCTTCAAAGTTAAGAAATTGCGAATTTTGTATGAAAAAGTTAAAAATAACCGTTATTGACATTTTAACCTAAAATATACCTTATTAAATATACTGAAATATACATATATATGTAGCATTCCAATAGTACTTCAAAGCCGGCAATGCACACGTCACGAAGTGCTTATAAACTAATTTTGATGTGTTTTTTTTAAACTTAATCCGCAAGACGTAATTGGTTAATATCCATTACATCTTTATGAACAGGTTTTTATAACTATATATATTTGCTTGTTGTTTTGCAACAACCCTAGCCACGGTTTCAGCGGAGTTAATCCATTTCGCAGAGCCCGACAGCGCTTTTGTTTACCAAACATACAATTAATCACGCAGCTCCATCAAAGCCATTCAGGTGAAGTATATTATATACTTTTTTAAGATTTCGCAACATTGAATACAGCATTTGGTTAAAAAGCTAAGAAACTAAATGAATAAAAGCTATTGAAATGTAGGTTTAAGGTAAATTAAAATTTCAATGAAAAATATACTGTAGTATTGCAAATTTTGTATACCTAAATATAGAAGAAAATTAAACACAAATAAGAATATAAACAGAATACTCAGCGTGAAACGGTACTTGTACTTTTGTATTTTGTTTCGCTTAGTGAGTGAGGATATCGGAGGGCCATGCAGTTAAGCCATGTAAAACGCCCACAACATAACTAAAGCTTGGACTACGGTTTTTGTTTTTTTTATATTGTATAGCAGAAAATAGAACAGGTGGGTAAAAGATGGTAAAAGAACTAGTCTCCGCATTTGTTGTGTTGCCGGCTTTTTAAGGCGGTTAAGCGGTAAGTTTAAGGACCTCCAATATCCTCACTCCGTCAGCGTAACACAATAGATGTATCGTTTCAAGTACAACAACCATTTCACGCTGAGTATTCTGCGAGCCCGTGGCATCACATCGGACGAGTCGGTCCAATTAATGTGTCAGCATATGCTCCAGCATGGCTCTCCCACAGGAGCAATTGTGTACGGCGGCGCTCTCTTACTGGAAGACCAACCTGCTCCGTTGTCAGCTATACGATAAAAATCTGACTGGTGATCGAATTCGATACCCGTGATATCACGTGTCCTAAGTTTTAGGTGCATTTAGAAATCCATGCTTATCTCTGTTAGTGAATATATTGTGTTTCATTATATACATTCACAAGTCTTGTAAACACAAATTAGATCGGCAAAACCCTTGACCCAGCTCTTAAGCGGTAAACCGGCCCCTATTTATAAAAAGAGTATATTTCATCAGGAAAATCTTTATTTATATACACGTCTGTTTTCTTTGAAGTGTAGGTAATGGCTAATTAAGAAAAATTTATACGTGTAGGAATTTATATCAAAAGATTTTTGTGTACGTTCGCTTAAAATTTGAAAATTAATTTAAATATAAACCCCTTAGGTTTCTTTAGAATTTGAAAAATTCGTAGCTGTGGCCTTATAAGCGTATCACTAAGCGAGAGGTATCGGATTCGAGCCCCGGACTGAATGTAGATTTTCAATTATTTCATATTTATATTCGGTCTCGTGGGCTTAGATTGTGCTTGGTGAGGATCTTTATAATTTTGTGTGTGAAGTCGACATTTCTCACAGTATGGCGAGAGTTTGTCTCGAACATGCTTCGTGATGGGGTGATAAAGATAAAGTGAGTGAAAATATTTAACTTAGGTTGACTGTATTTCTCTCAGTTTACATGACACCGAGAAGGGTTTAGTGTCCTAGTAAGACCCTCCAAGGGAATTCATGGGCGGAAAAACTCAAGGAGATACGCCAGTCAAAATTCTGCCGGCAGGTGACGTGAGATTTTATTTCATATATTACACACGCCGAGTCTCATATAACCTCTCGCAAAAAAGGCACAGCTACTTATATTATGAGATTTGTATATTTATTGCCTATATATTTTTACAAATAGTGCTTTTCATATATAAAGAAAATTATGTCTTCTTCTTTTTGGAAGGTTATATAAATTATTACAAAACGTATAATATATATCTCCAATATATTATACCTTCTATACTAATAAGTAAAGTAGTGACCAATTCGGATACAAATCATTTTCTTGGTAATAATTCGGACCTCGATTTTACCAGTGTCATCCAAGTCTACAGAGCAATAAAATTCACAGACACCAATATATCAGGACCTCTGAAACGCCGACAGCCACTTTGTGTCATAGACAGGAACAAATGATCTTGCTCTATTATGTGTACTTTGCAGCGTATCTTGTTCTAGAGAAATTGTGAAAAATCTTAACGATAGAAAGATATATTATCATTAACTCTTTGCAAATAGTATACATAATTTTCACCCGTGGGAGATATGCTCACGCACAAATTGGGCCGGCCGGTCCGAAATGATATCACGGGCTCACAAAATACTCAACGTGTAGTGATAACTGTACTAGAAACGGTGCTTCTACTGTTTTTCGATGAATGAGTGAGGATATCGGATTTTTTATAGCGTTAAGTGGCGTCAAAAGCCGGCAGCACAACCATCTATGAGCGGCGGAGATCTCTTCCAATATAGAAGATCCGCCTGCTCCGTTGTCATTAAACAAAAATTAAATTATATTATAGAAAAACTAAAATATATCGTTACAATTGTAATTGAAGATTTCACTGCCTTATATTAAAGTGATAAGAAGTAAAATATTGTTTAAAAAACCAGGTTTTATAATGAGATACCAGCTTATATGTATCCATTTTATAATAATTGTTATTTTAAGTTAATAAAATAGCTATAGGAATCTTTATTATACATAACAGCCTCCATTGAACAACCGTTACACAATCCAAGGGTTAGGTTGTGTTGCTGGCTTTTTACCACTTGTAGGATATAACTTACCGGGCCTGACAGAATAAAAGCGAAACACAGTAGAAGTTCTATTTTACGCTGGTATTCTGATTGCCCGTGGTTGCACTTCGGAATCATAAGGTTTCGGTCGCTTACAAGACAGCAACAAAGCACTTTAAAACCGATTTGAAGTCTCAAAAAATATTTGTAAAAGGCAATGTATAAGAGAGTTGCCAACTTAAGTACTGAAATTCACACAAGATCATTTGTATCGTTGAATTATTCAAAAAAATCTCTTCAGAAATAAATCTTTAACCGATACGGTCAGTTGGATGATTCTTGAAGTTATAATTGAAAAACTTCAAGCCCACTTCCGCCTAACCAACTTTTGCCAGAACCCTGGATTTTTATTTCATATTCACATAATTCAACCGCTTTCAAATCATATAAATATAAAATAAAGGTATGGATAGATTTTCATAAATTTTGGTATAAAGGTTGTCCGACTTTTTTTGAGAGACTCAGGGGAATCCCGTAGGAGAGCAATGCTGAAGCATTGACACATTAAATGGGCCGGCTCGTCCGAACTGATAGCATGGACTCACAGAATGCTCAACGTGAAATGGTAGTTGTACTGTGTTTCGTTGAGTGAGTGACGATATTGAAGGCCCTTAAAAGTGCCGTTTAAGCAGCGTAAAAGACGGCAACACAACCAATGCGCGGTTGTTCATGGGCGGTGATTTTTTCTTACCATACAGGAGACTCGATTAAAAAAAAATAGAAAAGTAATTCAGTATTGTTTTGACATAATTGTATAATGTGAATTTACGATATTAAAAAGCGGGAAAATATTCTTTAATAAGTACTGTTTGAAACATTGAGACGCCGAAATATTTTTAACTAATATTAAAACATGGGCGTAACTTTTCAAACGGCTACAGATTTCAAATTGCTAAACACGGGGTTTAACTTTTTCAAACAAGTTCAACAAAGTGAAAAGGCATTTTAAACACTGTAATATCCTTCGAACTTTTGACCAGATATAAAAATGGATATGTTTAGTTGAATGTCGCAAATAAATGTAGGTATTTTTTAGGGATAGACAGGTCTTCTTATGGTAAGCAGCCGGTGCCCATGGACAACCGTGCCGTAACTGCGCTTTGTCTATGTTACCGGGTTTTACACGGCTTAGGAGCCATGCCGAAGCATATGCTGAAGCTCTAATTGGGCCGTCTCGTTCGAAGTAATACCACGGGTTCACAGAATTCTCAGCGTGACACGGTACTTGTACTTTGATTCGCAAAGTCAGTGAGTATATCGGAGGCTCTTAAACATTACGCTTAAGTGGCGTAAAAAATCGGCAACACAAACAATGCAAGGATTGTGGCGCGGTTGGTGATGGGCGGCAGTGATCTCTTATCATATAGGAGACCCACCTGCTCCGTTTGCTATACTATGAAAAAACATGAATCGACGCAATTATACCAATTACAGTTGTGAAAGTAAAAAATCCCGAAACGACCAACGCGGTTCAGAGGTCATGCCAAACTGCTTCTCGAGAATAAATTACGAAGGCTATATACGCGGTAATTAGTTTATTCTGTCCACACCGTGAAATTAATAAACAAAATTAAGCTTACACTTTGCATAAATTAAAGAGGACCCTCGAAAACCAATTAAAACATTCCAATGTAACACAGGTTAAAAAATCTATGTATTTCAATTATATATTATATAATTAGAATATCTTTTATATCACCGTTCACCCACAAGGTGGACAGACGACCTTACAAAGGTTGCCGGAAGACGCTGGATGCAGGTCGCCTCCGATGGGTATACATGGAGGTCCTAAGGAGAGGCCTGTGACCAGCAGTGGCTGTCCTACGACTGAAATGATGATAATTGTGACTTTATAAATAGGTTAAGACAGCTTAATTAAAGTTGCCTTTAAAATTACGTCATCAGTACCAGTTCAGTCTAACTAGAATTTATAGTAAGTTCGGCAATTGTGTGCCTTTGAAATGGCTGAGTAAATCTCTTAACATTGTCTTCTTCGTTGGAGAGTTGTGCTAAAGCACATGCTGATGCACTAATTGGAGCGGCTCGTTGGAAGCGTGACCATGTGCTAACAGAATACTAATGTGAAATAATACATGTGCAGTTTCGAGAAGCGCGTGAGGATATTGGAGCCCTGTGAAATTAAACCGCCCAAACAACGAAAAAAGTCGGCATCATAAGCGCGAATCGTGTCTGGTTTATCTATAGTTAGCAGTGATCTCAAACCATCAAGGTGATACATCTGTTCCGTTGCTCGCTACGTTATAAAAAGTCATGAACACAAACAAAGCCTTTTTTACTGGACATTTAGACCGCATATGGACAACCGCCCCACGGTCAGCGCATTGGTTTTGTTGCCGGCTTTTACACCGCTTAAGTTGTATTGAAACATGGATGTTAGTTTTATTAAAAAAAAAACAAACAAAGTCAAGGAAACTCCATAGTTTAGTTTTCTTTTAAATCCGATTGGCTACTAAAGTACTTCAGCACCAAGTTGAGGGTTTCCGTACTAACTATCCAAGTTGGCTTAGCTATTAAAGTTTCGCAATTATTTGGGCAAAATTGAACACTGAAACTTGTTTAGGGATTTTCTTAATTAAGTTTATACAACCGAAAGTCCGCCATTTGATTTACCAATTACTAACCTAAAGACCGTAATATGTTCTCATTGAATGTTCCACATAACCACCTCTATATAAAAACCGTTTAAATTTAAACAAACAAAGATATTAAAGTCAGTTAAGATTTCAAAGTCAGCTGGTGGTTGGATGTCCATGGGCGATGGACAGCATATCCTAGTTAAAAGTTTGTCATAAATATGGCAGAAGCGGACAACGAAGCAGGTGGGTCTTCTATATGGTAAGAGAACACCACAGCTCGTGAACAACCGCGCACAGTTGGCTCATTGGTGATGTTACCGGCTTTTTACACCACTTAAGCGCCATTTTAAAGGGCCTCCAATATCCTCACCCACTAAATGAAACGCAGTAGAAACACCGTTTCAAGTACAACTACCGTTTTGAGCTATCTCTGGGCTCGTGGTATCACTTCGGACGACCGTTGCAAATAGGGCGTTAGCAATTAGCATATGCTTCAGCATGGCTCTCCAACGGGTTGAATTATAATAAAAATAAAATAATAATATTCATACATTTGCATAACGCAGATCAAATATTTATAGCGATTTAGCTTTCGCCGGCCAAACTCCTATTCCGAAGCTTAATAGTTGTAAACTTTTTCAATTAACAATGCTTCTGTTATCCTGTATAAAATATGAAAGGTTAATTGAAAATTACAAAGCGAAATAAGTTGCGAAATAATTGTATATTTCACACAAGATAGGTGTCCACCGCCCGTGGACTCTCTAAGCCTCGTTGGGCCACAGGTTCATAACCGGTCTTTAGGGCAAAAAAGCTCTTTTTTAAAGTCCAACTCACATTCATTTGGAAATATCTCAGCAGGTAGCTGATTCTATAGGGTGGTAGTGCGTGGCACGGAATGCTTGACAAACACTTATTGTTCAACAAATATTGAGGTTATACGGATGAAAACTTTGTTTGAAGATGAAATCCAGTTGCATATAGATATTATCTGACAACAAAGGTGGAGGGTAATGTTTATAGAGTTAATTTTTATATGGAATCAAGAATTTCTGAGGGTTCATAATAATGTGACTCGGTGGATGGCATGTCAGCTAAGACGTCTGCTGGGTACGAAGTAATATTATAAGTGTAATTTTATTTTTATTTTTTATTAGCTCATTTACTCTTCTGTAACAAATAGATTTACCGTATAAATATATGTAATCGTTAAGTTTTTTTTTATTTTGTCCCCGTCGTAGAGCCATGCTGAAGCATATGCTGACGCAACGAATACTTAGCGTGAAATGGTAGTTGTACTTGAAACGGTGCTTCTACTGTGTTTCACTGAGTGAATGAGTATATCGGTGGCTCTTAAAAGAGCCGCTTAAGCGGCGTAAAAAGCCGGCAACACAACGAAGCACGGATAGTGGCGCGGTTATTCATGGGCAGCGGTGGTTTCTTACCATTTAGGAAAACCACCTATTGTTGTGTCCGTTAAAGGATAAAAAATAATATTAATAATAATTACTTAAGTCCTACATAGCTTCCTAAATTAGGGGAATGCGTAATATTTTCTAACATTACAAGACAGGACCTAATTTACTTATGAAACTTGTTAAGATAACTTATATTCAACGCAAATCTGAAACATTATTGCTCTTTATTAGGATATTTTTGGCCGCCGATGTTATAATCTCGTTTCGTGTTCCCCTAATTGGGGCTTGTGCAGACGATCATATATTTTCTATTTAGGCACGTAAATCTTGCTACGGTCGTCTAGGAAAATATAATTGTGGTCGACCATTGTTCGAAACTCGGACACAATTCGTATTATGTGTATTTTGTATATCTAACGTAAGTTGTAACCAAAAACGCATTGTGTTATATTTTTTTTATGGTATAGCGGACTACGGAGCAGGTTGGTTTCCTATATGGTAAGACGCCACGCCGCATCCCGTGGACAACCGCGCCACAGTCCGAGCATTTGTTATGTTGCTGGCTTTATACGCCAGTTAAGCGGCATTTTCAAGGGCATCCGTTATTCACACTTACTCAGCGAAACACAATAGTAACACCTTGATATCACTTCAGATGAGCCGCTTCTATTTGCGCGTCAACATATGCTTCAGCATGACTCTCTCACTGGTGAAAGCTGTGAGATTTATGTCACCACCGCTGTATACGATGGGGTACATTATTAAAATTTTGAGCTATTTCTGCAGCGCTGGTGCCACAGTGGATTCATTTACTCATACGCAATATTTCAAGTTCTCTATTTTGTAAACGGAGTGACACAAACTCGAAGGAGAAAAAAAACCCAAAATAATAACGACTTTAAAAATACATATACATTAATACTACATTAAACATAATAGAATTCTAAATTTTAAATTGGAATGCCTAACCAAAGAGATATTCGATATCAAAGTACGGTAAAACGCCAATTTCATATGGACTACATTTTAGTTAATTGTTTTTCACTAATAGATTGATTGGTTACTGGCTTATCAACGACTAGAAAATACATTCTATGAAGAATGTTACAGTTGAGACCTTTTTGAAATTAATAAAAAAGTCTGCAGCAGAAACTATTTCATAATAATACCCTCTTTTAAACTCTTTTTTGTTTCAGAAATATGTCAGCGAATTGACTGTCGTTCGAGATTGTGTGGAGTCGTGCAGTGAAAAAGGTAATTATGTTTTGTAAAATTCATTGATTTTCCTTTAAAATGGGACCAAAGAAGATCCTCATGGCCGAGCGGTTTTGTAAGGTACCGCGAA
>DWCF01003529.1:0-19270 GCA_018230265.1 Delias oraia
GATTTACATGGATATATAGATTATATCTAGGCTTATCTGATAGGCTTCTGTTACTGCGGTAAACTCTTAAGCTACACATAGTTTGACGAGCTCAATGGCACCGATCGACGGATGAGGTCGTATACGGAGCATCATTACCTCCTTGGTATGCCTGACGACGTGTTTATGGTCTGAAAATGAAAGTTTATTGTATGTGTGACGTGTGATGCGTACAATTGGATTGTATAGCACATTATATGAACCTATATCGCTTTGTTTATTGATAGCAGACCGGTGTGGAAATGGTTGAATTGTAATTTTGTCGTTCAATTTCATAGAAGTTGTAAATTAACTTAGAGTTTACAAGATGTTTAATTAAATGATATAAATTTCAGTTTTCTTTCGGTTAACTAGTCGTTGAAAGGAAATTATAAGTTTATTTTATCCCAGTATTTATTTAGACAATTATTTATGCACGGAATTACAAAATTGGACTTATGTTCTTTATATTATTACACATATTATTAAATACAAATTACAAATGTGTCTGCTCACCTAAACCGCAAGTTGCATGAAATATGTAAATACAAAAGTAAATGAATGAAACTTGACAGTGATATGTAATATATTCCCAGGTGGGCTGCGTGGTCGGCAATGGGCTGCTTCGGTTCACCTGGCGCCAAAAGTGGCGAAGATGACGCCAAGTCGCAGAAACGACGGAGCGACGCCATCACACGGCAGCTACAGAAAGATAAACAGGTATCTCATAAAAATTAAAACAATTCTAATAATAAATAGCACTAGATTAACTCAATATCGCCTTGAAGTTAGAACTTGAGGTTAAAAAACAAACACTGCCTGAAAAATCACTCCCATCGCCACAGATATAATAATATTATTATAGAAAGATAAGCAGCATAAAAAGCTGCTAGCACAACCAAAGCGTGGATTTGAGCGCGGTTGTTCATGGGCGGTGGTGATCTCTTACCATAGAGGAGACCCGTTTGCTCCGTCGCCCGTTAAACAATAAAAAAACATGGTTCTGATCTGTATTAAACGAATATGGATTGGTTTTGACGGCTGAGGTATCATCCCCATAGAAAAACGTAAAACAATACCCACCCATCATTTATATGTAATAATTTGTCATTGGTTGTCTTTCTCGATTTTTGATTCCCCGATATGAGCAGATCCGTTAGAATTTTTTATTTACCCACTGCACCATGATCGAACACTAGTAGTACCGTATTTCCTCGTTATATTTTATTTATTATTTAATGACGCACCCAAGTTGGTATGCACCTTGTATTTTTAATGAAATTAAACTATATGAATAGGTATTGATGGTGAATTGTGATTTGCAGTTATATCGCGCAACACATCGCCTCCTTCTACTCGGCGCCGGCGAGTCCGGCAAGTCGACGATCGTCAAACAGATGCGTATACTGCACGTGAACGGCTTCTCCGACAAGGAGCGTCGCGAAAAGATCGAGGACATCAAGAAGAACATCCGCGATGCCATTCTAGTGAGTGCCACACAGCCGTACGGTTCAGTAGCCTCGGTCTACCACGAGAAATAAGCCAAAACAGATTGATCGCAGAATACTCGGCGTGAAATAGTAGTTGTACTTGAAATGCTACTTCTACTGTTTCGCTCGTACAGTGAGGATAACGGAAGTGCTTAAAAATGCCGCTTGAACGGCGTATTAAGCCGGCAACACAACCTATGCGCGTAATTTGGCGCGATTGTCCATGGACGGTGGTGTTCTCTTATCATATAGGAGAACCACTTGCTCCGTTGTCCGCTATATTATCATAAAGTATATCGATACACAAGTTTAAATGAATCGCTCTGAACAACATCGGATAATTACTTGTAAAAAAATACTACAAAACAAAAAACTATCAATCTTTATCCAAGAAAGCTCAAACAAACAAATTTCCAACGTATTTTTTTAAACTTCAAACGTAAAACTTTCTATTTCTTTCTCTTATATAGCGGACAACGGAGCATGTGGGTCTCGTATATTGTAAGAGAACACCGCCGCCCATGAACAATCGCGCCACAATCCGCCTATACGCCGGTACGCCTAAAGCGGCACTTTTAAGGCCCTCCGATGTCCTCACTCACTCTTGGAAACACAGTACAAGTACCGTTTCACTCTTCAGAGTATTCTGTAAGGCCGTGGTATCACTTCAGACGAGCCGGCCCAATTAGTGCGTCAGCATATGCTTCAGCATAGCTCTCCCACGGGCACTAAACCTACAACTTGAATTTAAATAACTCTTAAGAAAGCAATCCATATCAGACGTGTTTATTAAAAAAATTCTATATATCTTTTCAGACGATAACAGGTGCAATGAGCACGCTGACACCGCCCATACCCCTCGAGAAAGCCGAGAACAAGGCTCGAGTTGACTTCATACAAGTGAGTGTATTTTTAAAGTTACTTTATATTCAAACTTTGTGAGCACGTCACAATACCTGAATACAAAATTATTAATAGACTACACATTTATTAGACTCCAACCGAAACTTCTTTTCGGGCCGAAAGCAAAACAGAAAGTTGGGCCGTTGCTTCAGTTCGGCCAAAACGGAAACTAACGTGGTCAAATATAAAATTCCTTAAAATATTGAAATTTGATGCATTTTACCATTATAAAAGAGCCTTGTAGCTAGGTGGTTTCATAAGTCTACCACGAAGCGAGAGGTACCGGGTTCGAATCCCGGGCCGGATTACAATTTAATTTATAATTTATTCGGTCACTGGAAGGGTTTGACAGTGGCCGGGTGAGTGTCTTTATACTGTCGCACCCGTGTGAGAGTCATGCTGACGCATTAATTGAACCAACTCATCCGAAGTGATACCACGGGCTCACAGAATACTCACTGTGAAACGATAGCTGTATTGAAACGGACTACTGTGTTTCACTGAGTGAGTGAGGATATCGGAGGACCTTAAAAATGCTGCTTAAGCGGCGTAAAAAACCGGCAACACAATCAATGCCTAGATTGTGGCGCGGTTATTTATGGGCGGCGGTGTTCTCTTTCCATATAGAAGGCCCACCTGCTCCATTGTCCGCTGTACCATAAAATAAATTATTCATCATTAATCAAAACACATTACATATATTAAATTTGTTGTAATAATTTCTTTAATATAAATAAAAATATGTTAATAATATTTGTACGGTGGCGGTCATCGTCCCCATTCTTCGTCAGCATGTGACTATGATGCAATCTGTAACCCTAATATGTATAGTAATTTCATTTCAAACAAACAGTGTCTTACCAAACTTTAAACAAATGCAAATCATTTAACTCCTTATATATTCACTAACTCAAAATCATTTAAATCAAGTTCTCATAGCAAAATGTTTCACCATCATCAGCCTATCAAGTCCACTGCTGGACATATGTATATATGTATACGACGATCTTGAGCGATCTGGGTCCAGCGGTTGCTCGCGACAAAATGTTTATCAGTTACCAATAATGAAATCACTAAGTATTAGTGTTTCATTAAATACCATTTCACCCGTGGGAGAGCCTTGTTCTTACCATCGGTGTCTGCTATTTTATACAGTTTTGTTGTATTAATATGTGTACATCAGGACGTAGCTTCACAACCCGACTTCGATTACCCGGCGGAGTTTTATGAGCACACAGAGGAGCTGTGGAAGGACGGAGGCGTTCAGCGGACCTACGAGCGCAGCAACGAGTACCAGCTCATCGATTGCGCCAAATAGTATGTCTTTTTTGCTCATCTATATTCCATACTTTTGCTATATATTACTTTACCCGTAGGAGAGCACTAAATGGGCCGGCTCGTCCGAAGTGATACCACGGGCTCACAGAATGCCCAACGTGAAACGGTACTTGTACTGTGTTTTGCTAAGTGTGTGAGGATATCGGAGGCCCTTAAAAGTGCCGCTTAAGTGGCGTAAAAAGCCGGCAAGACAACCAATGCGATGGTTATGGCGCGGTTGACCAAGAGCGGCGGTGTTCTCTTTACATATAATAGGAGACCCACTCGCTTCGTTGTCTGCCATACTATAAAAAATAATTCAAAAATAAGATTATAGAGTTCGTGGCATAAACTTGTAAGGAAAGCATGTTTACTTAAGCTGAATGATTCATTGTTCCAATACCAAAAGTTAACAATTCATCTCAGCTCAATTATCATCTTTACAATTTTACTAGCTGAAACAGACGAACGTTTCGCCATATAAATTATTAAAGTACAAATTTGGATCCATCCTCAAACGTTTAGGAGTATGAAAATACATGACTGATTCTCATACCCACCTGGTTTGCATACAAAATTTCATTAAAGGCGATCGAATACACAAAACACCGCTACATAGATATTTAAATAAAATGTTTGATTTAATTAGTTAACACTGTTAGGTCATAATATTAGCTTTCTTTCTTTGTGATGTTAAAATAAAAATCATGTATTATTGATTGTTTATACTGGTATTGTTCCAAACTTTGAATTTGCCATTTATACAGTAAATTATTTGCAATCTTAAAAAATTACAAGTTTTAAAATAAATATTGCCTTAATTTTGAGACAAATATACAATAATCTCTTAATGTGAGTTTCTATAGCGTTTATAAATTTTGTTAGACCCAATATATAGGTATCTCTCTGTTGTTGTATACTGATGTCGAAACCCTGTTAAATTTCAGTTTCCTGGACAAAGTGCACGTGATAAAACACCCGGACTATACGCCCACAGAGCAAGACATCCTCCGCTGCCGTGTTCTCACTTCCGGCATCTTTGAGACGCAGTTCGTCGTCGATAAAGTCAATTTCCAGTTAGTATTTTGTGCCGAGGATTTTACCCCATCCCTCAAACCTTCGCAATTATATGTGATTGGTATAATTAATTTAAAAATGGGATTTTTGAAGCCATATATGAAGAGGTAGAAAATTATTCAGCTAGTTTTGGGTGTGGTACATAGATCTGGGTTTACAGTTAACAGTAGAGGCCTTTTGTGGCGCATAATCTCTACGTGTAATCAGCTGCCTGGTTAAGTTTCTAAAACAAACGACTTGGAGACCTTCAAAAAGATTATAACTATCCTTAAAAAGCCGGCAACGCAGCCGCGAACGAACTCAGAAAGAACTGGAGGTGTCTATGGTCGAAGGACCGCTCATTCTGGCTGAGACTCCTGCCCGTTTGCCGTAAGAGTATATTTAGTCAAATTTAGAATGATAATTTTATCAGATCACAGTATATGTGGTAAAACATACTACTTGGAACCGACATTTGATTGCTTGGTTATGCCTTATGGTCAGATTATTGTAAATTATTGGGTATTAAATTCCATGGATCGGTCAAAATCATCAACATGACAAAGTATCGTTGAATCAGTCTGTTTTGTTAACCCTTGAATCATCCAAAACATTCCATTGCTCTTTCGCTGATACACTTTCGTCGTTGCAGAAACGAGACGGTACACTTTAAATATATATCTGATTTATTATCGCAACGATTAAGATATTTGAACGACTTTCCGGTACTTTGGGCAACGTTATTGTAACTTTTGGAATACGCATCGTTTTGGTAATGGGATGGGGTCTAGGTAAATGTTACGACGGCTTTTTACTTGGAGCGCAGGGACCTGGCGCCTTAATTTTTTTTGTTGTTAATCGCATAAGTGTCATTGTGTTTTGGATTGGGAGCAAATAATAATAATAATTTATTGGTAATATCATCTCCACCTTTCCACCACATCTATATATTGACGACTTGTAATTTTTCATTAATATTAATATTAGTACTTGAATTTTAATGAATGAAAACACAAATTGGCCTTCGCGAAATGTCTTGCCCACATCAAATTTAAGTCTTGTCCCGACACTGTTTGAGTGGGTCAAAAATCATTAAAAATTGCTGCACTCATCACTCCGAAAATATGTTTCCAGTATGTTTGATGTTGGCGGACAACGTGATGAGAGGCGTAAGTGGATACAGTGCTTCAATGACGTGACTGCGATCATCTTCGTGACCGCCTGCTCCTCCTACAACATGGTGCTGCGAGAGGACCCCACGCAGAACCGGCTGAGGGAGTCGCTGGACCTCTTCAAGAGTATATGGAATAACCGGTAAACCCACCGACAGTATTTGTAAGGTCATGGATATAACAATAAGCCTCGTAGAGTAATGGTTTTAAATGAACCACGAAGCGAGAGGTATCGGTTCGAATCACGGTCCGGACAATTATAATTTTTCGGTCTCTGGAAAGGCTTGCCAGCGGCCAGGCGAGTGTCTTAATACTGTCGCACCCATGGGAAAGCTATGTTGATGCTCTAATTGAGCCGGCTCGTCCGAAGTTGATGCTTTGTGTTTTTTTACATTACATTTTACAAAGACCATGATCAGATTAGTTATTATAAGCATTTATAATCCAGAGATGACACAGTGGGCCCCCATACATATCGTGGACCCTGAGGGTCCGCGGACCAGACGTTGGGTAATACTGACACAGAGTATTGGAGAATATAATGTATATTCGAAAAAATATAAATGACTGTCAAGAAAAGCGACATTTATAATCGGAAAATACGAAATAAGCATAGACTGGTTTTTCCAGTGATCAGACTCAGAAATGTAAGTAAATCTGGTAATGCGATACGCTTTCACAATAGGATCCCAGAAAACGTTCAAATCTTTGTTAAAACATTTTAAAAAACTGATAAGGGACATTTGTGTGATAAAGCATACTATATATAGTGTTAACGATTTTGTAAATGATGCCACGCCTTGGGAATACGGTGTTCATGCCAGGCATTCTTAGAGATATTTTATGTTTCTCACGGAAGCAAAAAACTTACACCCAGTGAGTTTATTTCGCCGGGTTTTCTCAGTGGGCTTGGCTTGGAACTGGTGGTAGACTGATTTTAACGTTCAACGAGCTGCATTTTTTTTATTTATGTTGAATAAAAATATTTCATTTTGAATTCCAGATGGCTCCGCACGATATCTGTGATCCTGTTCCTGAACAAGCAGGACCTACTCGCGGAGAAGGTGCTCGCGGGCAAGTCCCGCCTCGAGGAGTACTTTGCAGAGTTCGCCCGATACCAGACTCCGCCCGACGCTATCCCGGACCCTAGGGACCATCCGGAGGTGGCGCGCGCCAAGTACTTCATACGGGATGAGTTCCTGGTGAGTTCGGCTCATCGAAAATATAAATTACATATTCATACATTTTCTAAATTATATGTAGATCTTTAAAAAAGGCGTTCCTATCACTTAAAGGCCGGCAACTCTACCGCGGCCCAACAAAGGCTGGTCGTGTCCAGTGGCTATGAATCATTTGAGCCTCGTGAACTAATTATGAAACCGCAGCACCGCTTTATCTGCCAAACCCGAAAAACCAACATACTATCATATAGCCTCCGTTATTGTAGCCGAATAAAAATACTATATAGTATATAAATTATCCAGAATGTCGACTATTTTCATATCTAATTTCATGAATAACCCAATCTTTATTTAGTTGGAAATAACGTTACCTGATGTATTCAATTAAATCAGGACTTCTTAGGCCTCCTAAACACATTTCCGTCGGGTTTAGGCTTCCGCGCACAGCCAAGCAATCTTCCATTTCCACTGGAATGCCAGTAACGGAATGACGCCGCAACCTGTTGGCGCAGCCCGGCGGCGATGCCTGCGGGTCCTTTGTGCGGCAGAGCCCTCAAACTGTGGATCGCGATTTGCAGCCGTTTGACTGCCATGCTAGCATATGCTGAAGCACTAATTGGGCCGGCTAGTCCGAAGTGATACCATGGGCTCACAGAGTACTCAGCGTGACTTGTACTGTGTTTCGCAGAGTGAGCGAGGATATCGGTGGCGAAAAAGCCGGCAGGCCAACCGATGCGCAGACTGTGGCGCGGTTGGTGATGGGCGGCGGTGTTCTCTTACCATATAGGAGACCCACTTGCTCCGCTTTGCGGAGTGCGCAACTTTTTAAAGACCTCCGATATCCTCACTCACTCAGCAAAACAGTACAATCACCGTTTCAATTTGGTACAACTACTATTTCAAGCTGAATAATCTATGAGCCCGTGGTTTCACTTCGAACGAGTCGGCCCAATTAGTGCGTGAGCATAGACTTTAGCATGGCTCTTCTACGGGTGCGACACTCGCCCAGACACTATCAAGTCCTTCCAGAGACCGAGTAAATTATAAATTAAAAATCCCGGATACACAGCACAAGTACCGCTTCACGCTGGGTATTCTGTTAAGCTTCAAAAGCTGCCCTGATTTAGATTTGTGTATTATTGTGTTCAGCGCATCAGCACGGCGAGCGGCGAAGGCAAACACTACTGCTACCCGCATTTCACGTGCGCCGTCGACACCGAGAACATCAAACGCGTGTTTAACGACTGCCGAGACATCATACAGAGGATGCATCTGCGGCAGTACGAGCTGCTCTAACGGTTCGTACGGGGTTTTCTTGCTACAGCGGACGTCACAGCAGGTGACTCTCCTATATGGTAAGAGAACACCGCCGCCCATCACCAACCGCACCACACTCACAGTGCTGTGCTGTTTTTAAGGCCCCATACACTCACTCAGCGAAATACTGCAGAAACAGCGTTTAAGTACAGCTACCGTTATACGCTGTCTCAATCGTGGGAGAGTCATGTTGATTAATTGGGCCAGCTCACTCGACCCATACAATAAAAGTGTGAAACAATACATCTTGTTCTGTGTTTCGCTGAGCGAGGAGCACATCATGTCATTCCGCTCAAGCGGTGTTAACATCCAAGGCACGATTGTTCATGGGCGGCCTAGATATTGTACCCTGGCGGATCTCCAGCTTACACGCTCTCTGTTATGTAATAAAAGCAAATGCTATTAAAGTTCCAAGATCTTGAAATGAATTATTATTTATATTCTAGGATTTGGAGTCAGGTAATTAATTTTAGCTCAATTAGGTATTTATGCTGCCCAAAGCATATATATATATTTATGCTACATATACATTTATGAAAGAGTGTTACTATATCTATAATATATTTCTGGTACCCAACCCAGCGTGTAGTATTTCGTGTTATAAATATTACTAAGACTTATTAATAATATTACAGTGAGAATGGCGATTTCAATGCGCGAATGCCGGCCCCAAGCCGCCGTTATATGACACCAAACAAATACGACAGCAATATTTACATATACTATCTTTGTGTAACGCTCCAATGTTAAATTATATGTGGGTTTATTTGCGGTGGCAATACGGTCTACATAGTGTGTTACATATGGTCACCATCGCTTGAAGTTTCACGGAATACGGTCGAACAAGTACTTGTGTGTAATTGTTTGTTTCTAAGCGTAATAATACTAGAATGTATTGCCATCGCAGTTAGTACCTAAAGGCCTGGACATACGAGGCAATCTAATCTACTTATGCTCAGTGTGTCGAGAGCCTAATCTTAGGCACATTATCAAAAGTTTGTGTTTCATATACGTTTTTGAATCAATCGTTTAAAATTGTTTATATATATATATAAAATCGGTGTTAAACGAGCAGGAGGCTCATCTAGAGCAAGCGGTCCTCCGTTATTGAACACCCTTAGCCCTTGCAGAGCCGCGGATGCGTTGTCGGCCTTTTAGGAATGTGTACGACTTTTCTTGAAGGTCCTCAAGTCGTATCGGTTTGGAAATACTCCTGCTGGCAGCTGATTCCACACGGAGGTGGTGCGCGGCATAAAAAGCCTTAAAAACGCTCAGTTGTGGAACGTCAAAATATCAAGGTGTAATTGTTGTTTTTTTTTCAATGAATATAGTAATATCAAGTTTTTTTAATGACGCGAGGTACATTGTACGTGATAATGAAATTAGTTAAACGGTGGTTTTTTTCTTTGATAATGTGCAAAGGACCTATGCTGACCGCCGTATGGCAAGTCACTGTGATTCTTCTGTCGTTCGCATAGTGTTCCCGGACGCTACGTACATCTACGTAGGAGCATCAATCCAGTGAAATATTTGGTTGAACTCGGAATGGAGCTAAAATGAGACTTATCGGTGGCAAAAAAAATCTGTGAAATAATTTTTTTGTCCGCTAAAAGTCTCACGGAAGTTTTTTTTATGAAATTTTGCGAGATAATTTTTATCTTTTTATTTTTTAATTTAGGATATAATTTCCACTTTTTCCAAATTTTTTCTTCGTTTTTCATCACATATTTGACGAAACAACGCTGCATTCCGAGACGAAAACCTTTGAGCAACGCGCATTGGTATAGGCTCGATTGTTGAGTGTGGGTTTTTTGTTTAAATGCAAGACAAGTATTAATTTACACCTCACAAATAAAATTTCTCTGTCTTATGATTATGACTAATATTGTTTACAAATCGCTTACTTTCTTATAACTTAGTTGTAAAATAACGGTAAATTATACAGTACAACGACCAAATGTGACCACATTTTTCACATCAATGATGAATATTTCGTTTTAAATCTAAATTGTGTTGTTTTTTTTGCAAAATCGAGCCATTATCATTGCGTAATCGTTTTATATTGAGGATCATGCAACAGTTTTGAGTTTTTTCGAGGCTACATTATGTATAGGAGCACAAATAGCTTTTTATTGTAACAATAGCATTTGTTTTTTTGATGCATATCACTTTATTTTTTATCTACGTACAGATTGACTGAGCGATGCAGTTTTCAGCGTTATAGATATCTCTTACGTGCGATTAGTAAGGGAGGTCGCTACTCTTGGTCGCAAGACATGAACGTAATTTTTTTTGTTTATCTTTTGCAATTCAAAGTTATGGCTGCCTCTTGTTACAGTGCACTTGTGCTTTTTAATTATTAAAATAACTAAATATTAAACGTAATGGTAAGTAATTTAATACATAGTGTATTTAATTACTTATTCGCTGGCAAATGTTATTTTTACTTTTCATACTATCAAATGTGAAAATCAATGAGACAGCGATAGTTTTGGTCACATTCTTTGCTACATTTGACTTTGTGTATTGGGACGTCACTTATTTTCGATATATCGCTCAGTTATTCCTCATGCTGATTTCATGAAACAATTGAAACTGACATATATTACCACTTTTATTTTTATTATTGTTATCTGTGAAACGATTTGACATCTGCGTATGTCAGTTGTCATTATTAGTGACGTTGACGTTTAGTGAAATATACAAAGGTTTTATATAATTTTGCATACGCACAATCTTTTGAATTGCGTAATTTTAATGATTTTTATTTAATTGCTTTGCAATAGCGCTGTTTTTATGCATATGTATGCATATGTTTTGGTATATTTTTACGTTTCGGCAGCTATTTTGTATGTGTTTTTTATTATTAAATCATTCTATTGTTAAGTCTTATTGTTTAATGTTAAGTTACGTCTTCCATATGTATATTTTTTTGCAATTTTTGTCTAGCGCACATTGGCTAATATAAATTAAGCAAGGGCTTTGCTGTGTAGATTAACGTATGTTATTTCATATGGAGCTTCTATAAATATAAGGTCCAAAGATTTGTTCCCTGGCCACATTTAATGCGGCGATTGGAGTTTTATTAGCAGTATTTCAATTTTTCAACTACCACGGCCGTCGGGAAATTGCTAGAAAATGTCTAGCCTTTTTTCCAGCGAGCCTGTTTTTTTTTCATTGAAAAAGTAAATTTAACCATATTTAGCCATAAGTACAAATGTAACTAACACAACGGTAAATGATATATTACAATAATTATTTATACGATTGGTTTATGTACTTACCGATTTATTAGCCTGTAAAAATCTATTTTTAACATTTCCTTCAAAGATTAATAATAGGATAGTATCACATAAGTTTGCGTTGTCAAAGGAATTTTGTAAATCTAGGATTTGAAATGAATGGTCCTTAAAATAGGGGCCAGGCCGGCGAAACAATGTGCCATATCCGATGTACTGCAAGCGGAAACACCATACAATTATGTTACCATTAATAAAAGTCGTCTTCGGACTATATATGAAAACTCGATCCTTCCTAGAACCCTTGTAAATTAACAAATCACTATTTTGCTTTTTAATAAGTAACATTTTGTCGTTATTTTTAATATATTATATTTAAATATTGAGAAGTGTATTTTTCTTTCGGGTTAAGTTTCATTGTAAGTAGAAAAATATAGCGTATATTTAAAAATAATATTTACTTCATACATTTTTATGGTGCGTAGTCGTTCGTATGTTACACGGAGTTTAATGTTCTGTTTAGGTTTTCTTTTTTTGTTCGGATTTAAGGAAATTCCATTCGGTTAGTTATTATAAGTGAAATTACTATTGGTAGGAAATTTTGGCTAACGAAGATCTGCGTGTTTTTAGTGAAATATAGAACGACCGCCGCCGTCGCCGATGCATCTCATCGTGTTATGTTAGAAGTGGCATCTTTAACTTATTTGTATGCAACTTAAAGAAACTTTGGTAGCTAATTTAAGTATGTAAGTGTATCGCGATAAATCGAAAATAAATATCTATAATTTAGACTGCTATTGAACGTTTCTTGACTGTGAGTTCTCTGTCCACGGTTCGGATGGAAGCATCACTCATAAAATAGTGTCACCTCCCCGGTTAAGATTGCGGGCTGCAGGCCCGTTTTTGGAATTTTGACAGTGAGAATGACTTACGCGAATCTCAATCTGTACGCGGCAAAATCTGACAGATGATTTCCACTTTTACTATGGTCCTTGTAACTTTTTGTAGCGTGTGGATCACCGCAGTATTGTGCGTTATTTGATTTCTTTTTGACGTTATCGGCACCCTCACCTATGCTTCAATCGTTGGTGTTGGGAAAATCGGTGTTTTGACGCGACACAAAATAAAGCATAGTTAAGCTCCTGTCTATTGCTGTATATTTCTGTCCAGTCCCCGCTACAACGTACAATTTAAGTAAATGCAATAACACGTGAGTCATGTATAAAGTAGAATATAGCATATTTTCTATGTTTTTCGATATGTAGATAATATACTGCCAGTGTCGATGTCAAAGTTAAGATAAAGTTAAGGATGTTTCCGATGAACGCAATCCTTGTGCAGACAAGTCGATATCTCGAATTGAGAAAGACAGTCGCAAAAACCTTCAAAAGATTTAGGGTTCAAATAGCTCTAGTTGAAAGTACTTTAAAATGAACACCGGCTCGTCTGCGTCTAAACGAAGGTTTGGCATATATTTACGTGAAAACCGCAAGGTCCTCTGAGAGTTGTACATTTTTAATGTGCAATTCGTTGCGATTGAAATTGTAGCCATGGTGCGGACGAGTCGTCATTCAAAAGGGTGTAATCGTACGGAGGCTTAATAAAAATCTCTTGGGAAACGGAAACTTAGCGTAGAAAGGTAATACTTAGTTTCGCGTGAAATCCTCGACTAGTAGTAATGTAACGTCCGCGGCCAATAACCAAATAGTATTGAACAATTTCCCTTTTTTAAATCTTTCATAGTGATAAGTGATTGAACTGCGCACAATAAGTATGCGAGGGAACTTTCGTTTCGACACTAAAGTGCAGTTGTTCTGCAAAATATTTTTTGGTAATATTTTGAAGTGTCGCTCACTTAGCGTCCCGTCTCGCTGAATATAAACGCATTTAACTGCTCATTTGTGTATAAAATCTATCGGTTTTTATTCGTTGTAAGAGTACGTATTTCCGATCGGCACTTATTTATTGATGCTCGTACTGTCGATTGATTTGAGTATGATTAGAGAAATCTATATATTTTAACAGATTATAATTTTTATTATACCCTATTAATAAAATTCCTAGATAAAATTTTTAACTGTTTGTGTATAGTAGATTCTAGAGCGAGGTAAAGATAACAAGCGCTTATTTTGATTTGTTTTTTCAGAGAATCGCAATTTATTTACTATCTTTTAAATTACCCTTAACTGATGTGTACACAAAAATCAGTATGTTTCAGGCATTTTGAATCAGACTTAATGTATGTAAAAATAAATGTTGTTTTAAAATTGTGCTTTTTTATTTCAATTCGAAATGGGTTACATCACATTCTTTGACAACTCTTACGGGAAACTTAATAGGAATCTCCTTTTTAAATTAGCGTGAAACGGTACTTGTACTATGTTTCGCAGAGTGAGGATATCGGAGGTCCCTTAAAAAGAATGGCATTAAAAAGTTGGCAACACAACCAATGCGCGGTTGGTGATGGGCGGCGGTGTTCTCTTATCCTATTGGAGAGATACCTGCTCCGTTGTCCGCTATACTATAAAAAAAATAGGTTGTATATACAGTCGAAGAAAAAAAGATCGGTCAATATTGTGAGATATATGATTGAATTATAGGGAAAAGTTATATAGCTTGATAATGCCTATTAAAAAGTCTACGACAGAAACTTTAATATGGCAAAAACAACATTTGCAGGATCATCTACTATTAAATAAAACAAAATTTCAAAAAAATAGCTTTTTATTAAACCCAATCGGAGACTGTTTGTGAAAACTTAAAAAATTAACAGCGACGTGAAAATCCAGACAATAAATATTATTTACAATATGGCATTATTAAAGGTACACTTTCTTTGGATTCATCCTCGCTTTAACATTAATTAAGATAGACGTAGAACAAATCACAAATTATTTATTACGTTTGACTTTGAATGACTTTGCTTAGGTATTCCAAAATTAACGGAGATTATTTTGAGAAAGAAATGTTTTTTTTGGTTGCCAACACTACTGTATAAATTATGGTAAAAAATATGTGTTAATTTCGGGACTCCTATTTTATTGAAAATCACCTTTTTTAGTAGTGGTTGAATGGTTTGACTTAATATAAAACTAAGGTTTAGTTAAAATTACTCTTAGAGAGCTGGAAATTGAGTTCAAAAGGTTATAACAATAGAAATTAATATTAAATTTAAAAAAAACTTATTTTAATGGAAAAACTTATTAAAATTGTGTTCTTTATTAAAATACCAAAATGGCTTTGAGCATTTTCAATTTATGTTATTAAAAACATCCTATCTTAAGCTAAGTAAAATAATGAGGCACATCCAAGTCTTATCAATAAAATTGGCACTTCACGTTGCTCCCAAATGGTCAAACACTGTTAAGTTTAAAAAAGTAATCACTTCAGATTAAAAAAAATGCTAATCTTTGTCTTACTACACACATCTTAATTAAAACAAAAAAGTCTATCCTTATAAAAACATTGCATTAAAACATCATCTGCCACACGACTACAATCGGAATGAAATATAAAATCAATCAAAGAATTATAAAAATATAATAAATCTTCTTTTCTCGAAAGAGCATAAAATATACATTCAAAAAATCAAAAAAACATGTTCTAGTTTAAAAAATTAAAAAAAACCTTTCATTAATAGTGGAAAACATTCAGCAATAGCTAATCTTAGCTCAAGTGCATAACACTTGTGCTTAAAAGCTATCTTTCAATAGGCTTTTTATGAATTCTTAGAGGCTATTGACTTTCCAACTTAAAATCACTTCACTATTAAATGGTTCTAATTAATATTAACACACATTTCTTTAAAGTAACATGTTTTCAGTAATAATCACACATATCAGTTCAAGTACACATAAAAGTTTTCGGTGCCACAATATTTGGTGGCGAAAGCCTTACCGGAAGGTGTCGGGGAGGAAAATGCAACTTCCTGTCGCGTTAAAGCGATGCCATACAAGAAAGACGCACGGGCGCATTCAAGCATACGGACAGCTACACCGCGTCTCCGATAATTTGGGTGCGTCCAAATTCGAGAAACACCACATCTGCAATTTAAATATGCAAGTTTAGAGCCTAGTCCCTTTTACCCGTTGGAGAGCCGTGTCTGGCGCACAAATTGATCCGGCTCGTCGAAAGTGATACCACGGGTTCACAGAATACTAAGCGTGAAACGGTACTTGTACTGTGTTTCGCAGAGTGAGTGAGGATATCTGAGGCCCTTAAAAGTGCCGCTTAAGCGGCGTACAAATGCGGCAACACTACCAAAATCAGTCAGTAGGACAAAGTAGAACTGCCGAGTCCAATTATAGTAGTTTAATTAAATTATAATGAAACTTACTTAACAGGATACTCTTCAACGCTACAGCAGTCTGGTTCACCTGGAAGAAGCTTATAAGCTCTGGATTTGGGTTCAACAACGAGACATCCCACTATTTGTTTTTTCTCTATGAACAGATATGCCTGGAAGAATTTTTATATTACTAAAAGTATATTCCAAAATATAAACCGCGTAATATTTATAACTTATAGCATATGGAGTGATAAAATTATATTATTTCCAAGTATTGTGTATTAAGTAATGTGTTTTATGTAAGTATTTTTAGACTTGCGCAAAAGATCGCGTATCCTAGATTAGATTAATGTTTGCCACCGTTCTCATAAAAAAATTGTATTTTGGTAGTAGTATGTTTCCAAGTAGTGATATGAGCTAAATTATTACTACAGGTCGTATATTTTTCTTTAACAAACTAACTCTAAAATTGTATCTTTTCTATCCAACATAATAAGTTTTAACCCAAACGCCGTACGATCTGAATTAAATTATTGTTATTTTATTAAGAAGTATAATGTACCGATTTTAATATCGAGATTATAAATATTATATATATATATATTAAGAAGGTGGTAAAACAGAAGGCTCATCTAGGATAAACGGTTCTCCGCCCATAGACACCCCTAGCCCTTGCAGAGCCACGGGCGTGTCACCGGTCATTAAGGCACGCTTTTTAAAAGTCTCCAAGTCGTATTTGTTTGTGGAAAACTTTACTGTGAAATTTTGTATTTTGGCTCGATGTTCAATGATGAAATTCAGCTGACATTAATCCAAAAAGCTCCTCAAAACATTACCCGTGATAAATACTATAGAAGACGCTGAGCGAAACAACATCTCTATGCAACGCCAAAGATAAGAATAAAGAAAATATCTGTCGTAACAAACAACTTACAGTGTATGCATGAACTTCGCCTGGCAAATCGGAGACATAGCCCAGCTGTGGGTGTACCACACGATTCAGTAGTGATAGCACTTTCTTCCAACCCATGTCACCACCTCTCACGCGAATGATACGGCTTGTCGCTGCCTTCTCCACTAAGTACTCGTCTTTCCATCCCTGAAATACGCAACAAATAATTGGAATACGTTAACACTATATAAATATAAGTAAAACGATTATGTTTGTCTAAAGTACGCATAGCGTAAAATTGATTAGTATTTTTTTTATGCTATAGCAGACTACGGAGCAGGCGGGTCTTCTGTATGGTAATAGAACTCCGCGGCCCATAGACAATCGCGCCACAGTCCGCGCATTGGTTATGTTGCCGACTTTTTACGCCACTTAAGTGGTATTTTTAAGGCCTGCGATATTCTCACTCACTCAGCGAAACACAGTAGAAGCACCGTTTCACGTACAACTACTATTTCAAGTTGCGTATGAGTGAGGATATCGAAGACGCTTAAAAATGCCGCTTAAGCGGCCTAAAACGCCGGCAATAGAACCAATGCGCGGACTGTGTCGCGGTTGTCCATGGGCGGCGGTGTTCTCTTACCATATACTATACCCGCCTGCTCCGTTGTCTGCTATATCATAAAAAAATTGTTATACAAGCGAAAATAAACAATTATTTATATATATATAATATGATTTTAACTACCGATCATAGTGGTAATATTATTGCTTTAAAAAACTTAAACTCTAAAACTCGTATTATAAGCATAAAGTACTTTTAATATGTTTAGATAAACTTACGTTAAACTTAAGGACGTCGCTAGCATTGTGATGCACCATATGGTCGTGTTCATCCAAGGGATCTCCAATCTGAAAAAATTCAATACTGCCTTAGAACTTTTACACGAAATTTAATCGTTCGCGATTTGGATAAGCGGTGGCTCATAAGCTCATACGCATGCCAATTACATTTTGAATACCTGATATATGACATCGCACTCGGGACACTGCGTGGCACCGAATTTCTTCTGCCCAGCGTCAATCTGGTATTGATCAATACCGGTCTTGATAAATTTCTTCTTCTTCTCTGGAATGTCTATGGATTGGAAATTACTTATCAATTTTAATTAAAACGTGTTAATATTTAAACAGAGTGTCCATTAAATTAGGTCGGAAATATTATGGGAGACAAACTAATATATATAATATATATAGATATATATAAATATTTATTATATAATATATATTTTTTATAATATTTATGTACAGAAATTAATATTTCTTAATTTGAAATTTGCCATGCTTAGCGCTATCACTGTCTTTACAAGAAATGTCATATTGTTTTAGAAAAGTTATCTTTAAGGAATGCACGGAAGTCCAAAGGAGGCCTATGTCCAGCAGTGGACGTCCTACGGCTGAAATGATGATGATGATGATGATGATGAATGATCATCTTAAAACGTAGGTAATGGCTGTAGAGTGAAATAAAATATTAAAAATAATATTACAATTATTGTAAAAATAATTAATAGATGAATTAACATTAAAGTTTCTTTGTTAACAGAGCAATATGTTTATTCATTTAAACGCAGTTAAAGATCTTATAAATATAATAATTTAATATTAATATGGTTAACTCAGTTAACAGTTGTTTTTCTTAAGCAATTTTATAAAACATTTTCTTGTTATTTAAAATTATTTAACAGTTTTATTATGTACATTAGAACACAAATATTTTATTAATAGTGTTTTTATTATTACTAACGGTGGCAAACGAGCAGGAGGCGCACCTAGGGCAAGATATCCCCCATCATGCATACCCCCAAACACCCAGGCCTTGCACAGCCGCGGGTGCGTTGCCGACCTTGAAAATATATTTACCATTATAAAAAAAGCAAGCATTTCAATAACTTACCTTTAGGTAAATCCGTCGAAATACCCGGGTTAGGATTAGTGAAGATGGGGAATAATTTCGTTTGCTCCTTTTCAATTGTTGGTTCTGTTAATAAATCCATAATTAAATATATATCTATGAATAGAATTGAGAAAAATCGAGCAATGACAGCATAATCATAAAAATCCGGTAACACAACCAATGCGCGGATTGTGGCGTGGTTATCTATGGCCACAAATAATGACTGATTGTTGGAGAAGTTATTCACGCTTAAACTCTCTAGATTATGTACATGGTACAGTAAATTATAAACTTCACTTTGTAGATCCAAATGATCCTCTTATTCATGCACAGAATATTAAACGTCTTTAGAAAGATTTTAACAGTACGTGTGTTAAATCAAATAATTTCATGTCAATCGTTAAAGCAGCAAACAGATTTGTATTCAATAAGAACATGCA
>DWCF01003530.1:0-19263 GCA_018230265.1 Delias oraia
CAACATAACTAAATACACCTTTTGTGGAGCTATTGTTTATGGGCAGTGATGTCTTATCATAGAGGAGACCCGCCATGCGACTGTCTTAATAGTGTCGCATCCGTGGGAGAGCCATGCTGAAGCATATGCTGACGCAGTATTTGGGCCGGATTGTCCAAAGTGATACCACGGGCTCACACATTACTCAGCTTGACACAGTACTTGTACTGTATTTCGCGAAGTGAGGGCCTCAAAAGAGCCGCTTAAACGGCGTAATAAGCGGGCAACACAACCAATGTGCAGACCGTGGCGCGGTTGTTCATGGGCGGCGGTGTTCTCTTACCATATAAGAGACCTAATTGCTCCGTTGTTCGCAATAGAATTTTAAAAAAGGTATAGAGACGCTATTATTTAGTTTGCTACATGTATTTTGTCGTTTTGTTGTTGGATTTATCCTTAATCATAGCTGTTTAAAATAAAAACGAAGACAAAAAAATGTCTGGAATCCCTTTAAGCCAATGTGAGTGAGTGGCTTGTTATTTCTACCCCAGAGGAAATAACTTTACCTAGAAAAGTCACACGGGCTAACAAGCTACACAAGCCAAAATTTAAAACTCGTATTTTGTTTCTACGTTTTCAGGTGAAGGGAAGCAAAAACATAGATCATATCTGTTTGAACTAGGTATAAAGCAACGACGAAAAAGATTATTTTAAAAAATTGTAAATGTGTATGTAGTAAAACGTAGTACAAAATATAAAATTTGGTAAAGCCGTTGTCTCGGTTAAATTGGGCAAATGAAATATTGAATGGAGCGAATGGGCCAGTTTTAAAGAATGTAGTCTTCGTAGGAGTTTCATGCCGGTTGATCTCTTAAACTAACGTGACGTCATGGACTGTTTTGTAAATAATGTTCAGTCTTGGAATGGCATGAAAATGGCTGGACTAGTGTCTTAACATTGTCTTACACGTGGGAGAGGCATACTAACTGGGCCGGTTTGTCTGCCGTGACACCACGGGCTCAAAAAATACCAGTGCAGTAATAATACATGTACTGTGTTTCGTTGAGTAAATTAGGTAACATGGATTTTTATAGTTATAGAAAAGCCAACAACACAAACAAAGCGCGGATCGCGTCGCAGTTATCCATTGGCATTTGGTGATATTTTACCATCTGGATAAACTATCACCTGCCTTGATAAATGCAATATAATAAAAAAAAATGAAAAAATATCTAGTTACTCGGAATAAAGATGAAGCAGATATTACGTATAAATACATACATTTCATAGATCATTTTTATTTCAGAAAAATAAATTCCCATGCAATGAGTATTTAATATAATTTACCAGGCAGTAAGGTAAGAATAATAGACGCGGAACTCATAAATACTCTCCCAAAAGGCAAAATTATTGTACCACTTTACCAATAGTTCATTAATAACTAATATTCTGAGCAATGTAGTTATAATGTTGTTCCTTTAGAACTGTTATAATTGCGCTAAATACTAATTAAGCCAGTGACTAACTAGTTCACACTGCATGCACATAAATCATCGATATATTGTAGTATGTAGAAGAACAGAATATATTTTTTTATTCTATAGCGGATAATGGAGCATGTGGGTCTCATTATATGGAAAGAGAACACTGCCGCTCATGAACAACTGCACCACAGTTTTACACCGCTAAAGCTGCACTTTTAAGGGCCTCTGATATCCTTACTCACTCTTCGAAACACAGTACAAGTACCGTTTTACGTGAGTATTCTGTGAGCCCTTGGTATCATTTCGGACGAGCTGGTCCAATAAGTGCGTCAGCATATGCTTTAGCATGGCTCTCCATGGTGTAATAAATATATTAAATATATAACGCGGGTGTCGCCTTGTTGTTAACGTTATAAAATATTTAGGGGTGCCACCCGTAAAACTAATTTAATTATTTACCTAGCGCTAAATTCCTCAACTTAGATGTCGTAATACATTATTAGATATCCATACAATATATTCCATATAAAGTTATTTAGTGGCTTGAATTTTTTTAGAAATGTTGTATTTAATTGAATTTTCGTCTGAATTGTGGTAAATTTCAGCTGCCTCATTCATGGATGTTTCTTTTCAGTCACAAATTGCAGTCTAAGTCTTCAAAAACATTTTAAAATAGTAAAGCTTTCAATGCATTAGCTACGTTCCAAGTGCTACTTCCGTTACCCAAGAGACATGTTCCATATTCAGGGTAACGTCCCCAGTTGTGGCTTGCACGGCAACGACGCATTAGCAATGGCTCATACATGTTTACCTACCCGTAACGTAGCGTGTCTAAACTGGCCTTTTACCTGTTGCAGTTAAAATGATTAAATATGGATTCTTCCTTACTAAGACAATTTTGTGATATAGGTGTATTTTTTGTGGTGTATCCTAAATGGTAAGATAACAATGCCATCCATGGACGACCGCGCCAAATTCCACGTTTTCGTTGTATTACCGGATTTTTACGCTGCTTAAGCGCCATAATTTCAAGGACCTCAGATATCGTCACTCACTCAGCGAAACACAGTACAAGCACCATTTCACGCTGAGTATTCTATGAGCCTGTGATATCACTTCGGACGAGCCGGCTTCAGAATGCTTCAAAATGGCTGTCTTATATTGTAAAAGAACACAGCCACCAATGCGACAGCCACAACCGCGCCAAAATAAAAATGGCCCTAAAAATAACGCGTAAAAAGCGTTATTTTTAGGGCCTCTGATATCCTCACTCATGACAAAACACAGTAAAAGCACCGTTTCAAATACAATTATCATCTCACGCTAAGTATTCTGTAAGCCGTGGCATTACTTCGGACGAGCCGCTTCTATTAGTCTGGCAGCATACGCTTCAGGATAGCTCTCCCATGGGTATGGGTATGGGTCCCAGACTTAAGAAACTCGACCGGCCACTGTCAAGCCCGCCAAAAGACTCGAATAAATTATAATTTTTTATTCAGACCGAAATCAAATCCGATGTCTCTGACTTCACGGCAGCTTACAAACCACGTCTAGGCCACGAGTCTCTTTATTTTACATAGTTTTATCTTATTTGCAAATTTGTTTAAAAATGGTAGTTATAGAAATAATTGTAAAAAAACTATGTTTAGATATTTTTTGCTTAATTTTTTTTCGAGTGTTAGAGATCGATTGTACAAAGGAATAAATTTTTAGAAATCTATGAATGAAATGGTTCAGATTACAAGCACGGGATCGTCGATTGTTTGTTCTGTGATGAAACATTTTGTATGCAAAGAGAAAACACATGTTTGTATGAATCCTAACAGTTTGCAGGTTTGAATAATATTATGTTTTGAAATTGAATATAAAATAAAGGTTTGTTTAAGAATAAAAAAAAATAACATATTACTATCAAAACGCACGAAATTTTAAAGAATACAGAGAATAGTTTTGTCGGAGAGCCAGCTGAAGGATATGCTGACGTACTAATTTGACCGGCTCGTCCGAAGTAATACCACGGGTTCACAGAATACTCAGCGTGAAACGGTATTTGTACTGTGTTTCACAGAGTGAGTGAAACACAGCCGCTTAAGCAGTGTAAAAAGCCGGTAATGCAACGAAAACGTGGACTATGTGTCGTTCGTCCATGGGTGACATTATTATCTTAGCATTTAGGATACCCACCTGCTCCGTGCTTTACTATAAAAAATATATATAAAGACAATGTAACATTCAGTATTCATATTACACTAGATAAAATTGAACTTAACTAACCCGTATTCAAAACTTCTAAAACTGCAGAAAACTGATAACTACCCAGCCACATAATATATCTTATTTACACACTTCCTGCGACATTTCGGTAAATGAAGTGAATTTATTATTCCAAGCACGACGCTTCATATTATAAGGTTCATAATATGGTTTCATGACTTGAATACAGGTATAAGATTAAATAAAACCATGGGAAGGTTGGTTTTAAATGATTGTAACAAATTTTAAACCAAAAGTATCAATAAAAGTACACACATGATTGTGGCGTATCACGTAAATCATTTAATAAGCCACAAAAAACACAAGGATTTATTGAAAACATCAAAGCTATGATCAAAATAAAAATAAAAATATATTCTAATATATTATTCCTAGTATTCGCTCTAGATAATTCAACCGACTACATACATACATTCTGAAAGAGGCTTTTTTATATAGAATTAGACACCATCAGGCAGTAGGATCTATAAGATCAGCCAGTTAATACACGGAAAAATAGTTAGAAAAGTCTTTTATCATTGAAGAATATTAAAATCGATATTTTTAAGGATTTTTATTTAGCACGATGAAAAATACTAATCTCTGTGTATCATTTATAGGGATATATACCTTGGTAATTGTTTACTTTAAACGCTGAAGGTTGAAAATACAACCGATAAAGCTACATAGTTCATATCTGAAGTGAATTTATTACATTAATTCATCGCGTAGGTTCTACGTGCTTCTTGGAGTTGGGTTAATTGGTTTCAGTGAAGCGAAGCAGGGCCATTCTCACGTAGCCACATGACACCAAACAAAAGGATGAACTACGAAAATATTCTACTTGAAACAAAACGAAAAAATACCTAGTTTAAGTGTGTAGGTATGAATTACAATATTTTTATTTAAAAGGAGATTTTAACGAATTTTAGCAATATAATAGAGGACGTTACGGAGAAACTATATTTGAGGTATGGGTTTAAAGTGATTAAAGTTTTTTTAGTAAGTGATCTTGATTTTGAAAGCCTTGTAGCTAAATGGTTTAATAACTCTACATTTAAGCGAGATGTATCTGGTTCGAATCCCGGTTGGGATAATTTTAATTTCATTTATATTTTATTCAGTCTCTTGTAGGGTTTGACAGTCGCAGGGTGAGTATCTTAATACTGTCGCACCCGTGGGAAAGGCATGCTGAAGCATATAATAACGCACTAATAGGGTCGACTCGTCCATAGTCATACATGGGCTCACTGAATACTCAGCCTGAAACGGTTGTTGTACTTAAACCCAGCAACAAAACTAATAAGCGGACTATAGTGCGGTTGTCCATGTCTTATTGATATAGGAGACCAATTTGCTCCGTTATCTGCTATACCATAAAAATAAAATAGTGTAATTGTTCAAAGGAAATATTATATCTATTCAATTATAATAAACACTTATTATATTAATAAAACGGATGCGTAATCACTATATATTCATGTATGCACGAGTGTTGAGTATTACATTTGATATCAACGATCATGATAAAAATAACAGTTTTGAGTACTATACGATTGTTTTGATAACTGATTCATGCTTTGTTTATCGTAATGAAGTATATTGATTTTATCAAATCAGATATAATTTTACCTCAATTTTATCTCAAATTTAAGTCATAATCTTTTCGTAATCATTGTCTATCACAAATTACGTCTCTTTAATTAAATTTTGTTTATTAAGAGACATTGAAAGATATACAATAAAAACGGATATTTTAACAAATTACATAAATAGCAGTTAGAGATAATTAGAATAGACTGACTAGACTCACAGAATACTCAGCGTCATACGGTACTTGTACTGTGATTCGTAGAGTGAGTGAGGTTATGGCGGCCCTTGAAATGCTGCTGAAGAGGCGTAAAAAGTTGGCAACACAACCAATGCGCGAACTATGGCGCGGTTATCCATGGGCGTCCGTGTTCTCTTACGATTAAGAAGACCCATGTGCTCTAATGTCTGCTATACTATAAAACAAAATAGACTGGATAAAGACATGATACGTTCAATTATAAAGTGTTTGTATAATATGGATATTAATAAAATTTAAAGCTTAAAACAAAAAGATAACAAAAGTATAAAATAAAGATTGAAACTAATCTAGCTATGTTCAACTATTATTAGTTGCCTATTGTCATACGAGTGATTAAAATATAGTCAAAGTTTTAATAAAGTGAGTGCAAAGGTAAAAGTATTTATTGATAAAAGAAATTACTATTAAATAAACTTCATCGATATTACGAAGGTCGAAGAACTAGGAAATCGATTACAATTAAATAAACTAAAAATCAGAAATAGCCTTGGCATATTTTGTAAATTTATCAAACAGACCTTGCCATTTAGTATTGTTTGCGAAAAGCGGTATCAGCTTCCTCTGAGTTAATGGATAATAACAATGTTTTACATTAATTAAACTGTGTTATCATAGTAAATTGTTAGATCATGCTTTCTACTAATCATATAAAATTCGTTACTCATTTTGGTGCACTTAAATAGGTTAAAACTTTATCTTTACATATAGACTTTTCACATAGTATTCATACCAAACGGAAATATATGAATCATTGGACTGCTCCAGAGCTTTTTAAATCACATACTTACGTGATGTCACCGGGGCTTAAGATTCATCTCTATAAATGTTACATCCATTTTTTATCTTTTCCTCGGATAAGATATGTTTAAAATATTTTCATGTCACCTGGATGTATATTTAGTGTATACTGTCAACCGGAGACGGCAACGCACCCGCGGATACGCAACGGCTAGAAATGTCCAGTCTTAGGTAAGCCTCCTGCTCTGGAATAACGTTTGCATAAAGAAAGGATTACACTTTCTATACGATTTCCTTAAAAAATCTTTATAAACCATACCACGTCGGATCTGATCTATAATGATATGTAGGGCAAGCTTTTCCAATAGAATTTCCATGCTCTATACTCATGGGACAGGTGTTGTCATAAATGTGGCGAGGTTTGAGTCTCCATTCTTAGCAGTCTTGCTCTACTTTACTTGTTTCATATTAATTCTCTGTCAATATCATCATCATGAGTTGGTAATAAATTCTAATTCCATGAAAAAGCATATTACAAGGAGCGTAGTCGTCACGTTTCATATTAACATGGTATGATGTTTACAACATTAATGTGTTCACATTATTCGCTGTCGTGTCGGCACTTTGTACAATAAGCTTACTACCATTTTCAAGATATTCATACGAATGAAATGTAAAGTATGATAGTATTTAGATACACGATTTTAACAGGGATGTCCATGGGCGGTGGACTGCTTGCCCTAGCCTTGCCATCAATTCTAAAATAAATAAATAAAAACTAAATAACAGTTATTTCGCAGCTTAACTCACGACCTACATTAATTGTCGCCATTTTACCGTAGTGAAACAATTTTTTACTAAAGATTATTTAGTATTTATGTAAATCTATGTAAGTTATTAATTTATTATTCTCAGGTACTCTATACTCTTCTTTCATATAAATATTAAAACTCGTTTAATCATTATTTTGACACCTTTATATTCTCTTATTCATTTAATAATTTATCTGTTAAATGATATAGTTTCGAGTCTTATTACCAGTACTTGGCAATATTAGATAAGAGGCGTGAAGCCAAGTGTGCCATATGTAGGAGGTTCTCTCATCAACCGTAAGTCTAATGGACTTAGGTTACATACATAGGATATACGTACATAAGTCATATTATTAAAATATATTATTCATACTAAAATACTTTAATCATTCATTTTTTTTTAGATAATTCAGGATAAGTATGAGATTTGTTTAAATTATTTTGTTTCACATCTGTAATATTTTTGGAAAATACGTATTTAAATCTTTGTACATGAAGACTGGACAGTTCATCCTAACACACAAGTTTGACATGCAATGCCTGTTTGGCGGACGATCTTATAATGTATGGGTTAAGTAAATACTGAAATTTAAAATATATTATTTAAATAAAATATCACAGAATACTCAGCGTGAAACGGTACTTATACTGTGTTTGAGTGAGTGAGGATATCGGAGGCCCTTGGAAGTGCCGCTTAAGCGGCGTAAAAAGCCTGCAACACAACCAATGCGCGGACGGTGGCGCGGATGTTCATGAGCGGCTGTGTTCTCTTACCATATTGGAGACTCGCTTGCTCCGTTGCCCGCTATACCATAAAAAACGGACGGAGACGGTATATCCTAAACGTAAAAGCTTATGTAAGCTACATTTCTAATATAAATCTAAGCAAAATATACATACATAAGTTTATATAGCACACGTCCCGTCGTCCATCAAAACTTTTGCTTAGAAGACTGAATGTAATTTACGTAACATAACATTAATATTAATACAAAACTTTACTTTGTTGAGTACAAAGGAAGCCGTTGTTTATTCCAGCTATATTATATTGCGATTATATCGATGTAACTATTATCTGTTATTATTTTTCATAAAGAAGCTTCGAGTAAAGAAAATTTAATAAAATTAGTCTCATATTAAAACAAAAATATATTAAATATATCGAGTGAAGAAAACAGGTGCTTTTTAAATAATTTTCCCAATTTTATCATTATATTTTTATCAGAATAAATAAAGCTAGACCGAAATCAGTGCTGCAGTAAAAATATCAGACCAACTGTTATACCTAAAAGATACAAGCGAGATATTGTTGTTAGGTTAGTAATAGTCTTTATTTACGCATAATAATAAAAACACCCACAAACCAATCTGAAATGTATGAATAGCACATCATCTTGTTCTTATAAAAAGAGTAAAATAGGTAGCATACTAATAGTAATTAGTTTTCTAGATAACAATACAGGCACCTAACTAGCAACTCTAATGAGAAAATCTGATCCATAAATATATATCATACATATCGTAAGCTCCTTATACATATCCGTAAAAATATATAAAACTATATATATGTATATTTATAATTTTATGTAAATAATGGCAAATGCGCAGGAAAATCAACTAGGATAGAGTCTCCGCCCATGAACACACCTAGTCCTTGCAGAGTAGTGCAGGAGTGCGTTGTCGGCCTTTAAGGAATGGGTACGCTTTTTTCTTGAAGGTCCCCAAGTTATATTGGTTTGGAAATACCTCTGCAGACAACTGGTTCGACAGAATGGTGCAAAATGCCTTAAAAACACTCAGTTGTGGAATGACTAACATTGAGGTGATAACATAGCTTATCTGTATTGCATTTTTTTTAGTAAAAACTTTAATTATATAATAGCAGAAATGCACTAAATAGTTACTTATATCTTATAACATAGTGGATGGTACATACCCATTTTTCATTAAAAAAATAACATAATTTTTTGATGAAAAATAGAAAATAAGTAATACTATATTCACTAAATGTGCTATGGTGTAAGCAATTTTATCAAAAATTTGGTAGACCAAAACTATTAAACCCAGCACGGTAGATTGATTTATAGCAAAAATAGAGGTGGGAAATTTTTCAAAATTACTTCAACATGACTGATGACCATTAAATATTATACACATAATATACATATATCTTCACAGATTTATTGCTATCGGCTAAACGATTCATTGTACTGATTTTATTTTTCTTTCATGGAATAACTGAATAAGAATATTTGTTTGTAGAATTTGTATCTATTAAAGTATTTCGTTATCTTTTGTTTGTGTTAAGAACTTAAAGTTACAATGGAAACTATTTACCTTACTCGAAATATTTTAAACTACATTCTCGGGTTATATACGAATGAGCTAATAAACCTAATCACTTTTTATAAAATTTTGTCAACCCAACCAAAAATAAATTGCACCTAAATGCATGCTTCTATAGTTCTAATTCTAAAATCATACTCTTACATGCATAATCTACTATTGAATCTTATTTTACAATGTTACATTTAAGTTACTTTAATAAACCCAGCCAAGTTTCAGCAAACTCAGCTAAGTAACATTACTTCCAGTTGTAACTCACCCGTACTTTGCATACAATCAAATGCAAAAATTAAAATTAAATGCACTTAAAATTAAACATTGTGTTTTTTCAAAGAACTTGTTATCTAGAGATTATACGAACTACCCTCTAATAGAATATAAATATATAGCTTCTATGCGGAATACTGACATACAATCGCTATATATATCATTATATCTTGTCTCATTATATGCTATGTAAGCACACAGACAACAAAAAACACGTTAAATGTTTTTTTTATGTAAACATTACCTTATTAGAGGTTTATTATATGTATTTATTCAAGCGCAGTGATGCCACACCTGCTAGTAAGATTTAATAACGGCATGTTCAATTTTTCCAATGACAACGTAAATTTAATATTTTTACATTGCTATATTCGGAAGCGTCGTCCCGAACCGATATTGCATCGTAATGTACTCAAACCGTTTTCCTTCTAAATGCAAAAATCTGTTTTATATTTGACAACGGTTAAATTGAAAATTTCAAATTAGTGAATCAAATTATAATTTTCCACTACTCAAATATAAAGTAAGAAGTTGCCTAACCAAATTCTTTGTATTTCCATTTTCAGAAAAATCATTATTCTGTCATTATTAATAATGTCGCACCCGTGGGAGTGCTGACGCACTAATTGAATCGGCTCGTCCGAAGTACCTCGGGCTCACAGAATACTCAGCGTAAAATGGTACTTATACTGTGTTTCGTAGAGTCAGTTAAGAAATCGGATAAAAAGCCGGTAACACAACCACTGCGCAGGCTGTGGCGCGGTTATTCATAGACGGCGGTGTTCTCTTTCCACATAGGAGACCCATCTACTTCGTTGTACGCTATAGAATTTAAAAAAAAATGTACTACCTATGGCGTCCCTGGTCCGCATCCTTAGCCCTTACAGGATTGCGGGTGAATTCCCGGTAGTTTAGGTAGAGAACGCTCTTTTCACTCATAAGTAACTAATTAAGTAGAAACAAAAACAAAATCATTCAAATGTAAATGTATCAATAATTACTCGATCTCGTCAAAATTTATAATTAAAAATATATATATTATTATATATTAACTTGTTAAATAAATAATATATTATATATATTTTTATAAAATGAATTATACTTCTCATTAGTACAGTTCATGATCAGAAAACCTACAGATCTTACGTAGTCAGGTACTAGTGTCCCAACGGATATAGAATATATGATTGTACGTTATAAAAATCTTAACTGTCTATATATTTCATAGATTAATTGAAATCAGCTATCGAGTCTTCTTTAGCATCATTGGAATGTCTATAATTGATCGGTTCCAATGCTATAAAGCTTAAACGAAAAAATAAGGCAAAATCAATTTTCAGCCTCCACTACAGATTTTTCGTTTATAGGTGTGTACACCATATGAATTGATTTTTAAAACGTTTTTCGGAGCACGTGAGAATGGAATGGAAATAACTCCATCGGAAAGGCATGAAATATCAAACTCTATGGTACACTATATATTTCACCAAAATTGTAAATTTTTACACGAAAATGTATTTTATGATAAAACTGGCGTTTTGGAAAACTTTGCTTTAAAGAAATATTGTATTATATTTAAAATACAATTATCATCCATAAAAAGACAAATTGAAGACAAAACTTCTTTTTTATGGTAAGCGAACAACGGAGCAGGTGACTCTCCTATGTGGTAAGATAACACCGCCGCCCATTGACAACCACGCCATAATCCACACATTGGTTGTGTTACCGAATTTTTAGGCCCTCCGATATCCTTACTCACGCAGCGAAAAAGTAGAAGCACCGTTTCTAGTACAACTACCCTTTCACGCTGAGTATTCTGTGAGCCCGTGGTATCACTTAGGACGAGAAGGACCAATTAGTTCGTTACTCCATTTTAAAGTACAGTTTATGTGGCATACACCTTCCTCTACGTGTACGTATACCTATATAAATAAATTTTTAAATTAATAATGCAAATAAGATATTGATAGTTTTATAACACGTAAAAACCATTTAGTATTCAGTATTAACAAATTCAGTACAGAAATGATTTTATTTTTTGTCTAAGTTGACAGATACAAACTGACAGTTGATAGTGATTGATATTATAGAAACGGCCAGACCCGTGTCTAACCATCTTTAGTTTAGTGGCAACATCAAATGTTATCTGTGCTATATCTGAATAAACAATCATTTATATAAGTATAAAAATTATAATCTTCGCGTAGGCGGTAGTGTTTCAAGCTAAATACATTTTAAAGAATACTACGAACAATTGTGGTTAAAATGTACATGTGAAGGCGCGCGATTTATTTAACAGTCAGAATTGAAAAAAGGCATTATGCACCAGTCGGCTGCACCATCTGGCAGCGTCGTTAAGATGGTTATTACTTCTTGCCAAGTGGAAATCTCCACAAATCTATGTCTTATATGATTGTAAAGATCGCATATTCAATTCTGAGATATGTTTACGTGGGACGATAAAACGGTCAAATGTTAGTACGTCATCGTTTAAGTGATGGAGGTTGATGTTCTTGAAGACAAATTAAAGTGTTAAATTATATTTTATATTCTTCAACATAAATTATAACAACGTAACCTGATCTATGTTCAGCCATTATATAAATCGGTATTTCTTTGGGTCGTGATTTATTTATAGAAATAAATAAATTGAAGGTCAGAGGTTGCGCTGTATTTATTCACTGAACACGTTTTCAGTACGACAATCGGATGAAGCCGTTTCAATGTTTAAATCTATTAACTCTCACGTTCAACTCTGCATAAACAAACAATACGTATTTTCAAGATCAGCTTGACGCAACATTTTTTACCGTATTTATATTTGATTATTACTATTTCAAAAATTGATAAATTATCGTCATAATATATACAAACATTAGAGATCTATATTTAAAATATAATAAAAATATCTATATTTTACGATTTAGAAAATAGATTAATCTATTGTATTTGTGAAAGGTATATAAACGTTATTCTTTATTAAGTGCACGTATTATGGTAGGAATTTAGCAAATACTTGATTTTGATTTGACGTTTCGCAATATTATTTGGCTTTAATTAAAGCCGATGTCATGCGTGCACAAAGTGACAGGTGTTCATATTTCGAGTTATTTTAGTACAAGCGATGTCAGTTAAGTTTTCCAAAATTATGTAATCCGTAGCTTTCTCGAATTGGGACAAAAACGTATTTCATTAGTCATATTCATTTGAAAACTTTTAGTAAAACTTTTTGTAACTCACCCGAAGGATGGCCATGCTGACGCACTAATTGAGCTGGCTCGTTGGAAGTAAAACCACTAGCTAACAGAATACTCAACGTGAAATAGTAGTTGTACTTGAAACGGTGCTTCTACTGTGTTTCAATGATTGAGTGCGGATATCGGAGGACCTTAAAATTCCAAATCGGCGTAAAAAGCCGGCAACACAACCAATGCGCGGTCTGTAGCGCGGTTGTTTACTGGTAGCGGTCTTCTTTTACCATATTGAAAACCCATCTGCTCTGTTGCCCGCTATACTATACTATAAAAATAATAGATCTGCCTGCAATTTCACAACCCCAGTAGTAGAAATATATACAACTTATTATTTCATACAATATCTATAAAATAGATCCTACACATTAAAATAGATAAAAAATATGATTTCCCCGAGGAAAGCGACATCCCTTCAATATATTGATAGGAGTTATATGAGCCACAATAACACATCGTGCAAATTAATCAAATTATCGTATCCAGTGTTGAAGTTTAAACAAAGTGAAATTTAGCTGTCGTGTTAAACTATTCATTTGTGAGCGAAATCTTAGACAAATTACTATGAATCAACTTAAATGCTGAACAGAATTTCAAAATTATAGACGATTGATTATTTGACTTCAATAAAGAGAAGTTTCTAGATTTGTTCAATATCTCTTTGTTTGTTGTAATATAAATTGTTACGCACTTTTTGTTACTTTGAAAATATATTGACTTTTTTCTTTTAATTATTTGAAATGGTCTAAAATATTTTAAACAAAAGCTATTGAATACACAAATAAGAAGTATGGATATAACAATGATTATTAATGGCAAGTAGAATTTTATTAAAAACAATATTAATTTTAAGAACTGATTCAGCGTCTAAAAAAGTCGTTATACAAATCTATCAAATACAAGAACTAAGGAGCTGTGGTAAATCTAATATAGATATATGAAATACAGAAAGTACCTTTGTTATATCCTTTGAATTACAAAAATTATTTTACATTGAAAAATTATTTTATATAATTGGTGGTGGGTAGTAGATTAATTAAATAAATTATTGTTTCGTTATGTACTTTGCGAAGAAATAGATGGTAGTGAATATATTTAAAAAAACGTTGTGGCGTGGAGAAAATATAATATATGTTACTTGAAACATATTTTATAACATGTATCAATTGTAAATTAATAGAAAACGCCAAAAAAATGTCACGTTTTCTAGATGAGCTTCATGCTCCTTTGCCACCGTTATTATAAAAAATATTGTTGTTATCACAACATGAAACTCGAAAAATTATTAAACACCAGGCGAGGTAAATAAATAACACGTGCAAGGGAGCATCGGGGATTCAAGTTAAATTATAGCCAAGTCTGCAACCGCACGCGGAATTAGTGCTAATTTATTCGGAAAACATCGAGCACAGGCCAGATAGTAATAAAAGAAAGCCTGATCTAGCGTAAATAACGGCGTGGTATAATCCAGCCCGTCGCCTCCGGGTGGTATTCATTTTCCTACACCAAAAGGTAAGCTTCTTAGAAGTTGAACTGAAGCCAACTCGACTCTTTATTTGCATATATAATTTTTAGCAGCGTAATTTGGGATCGAATTGTCTATGAATTGATTTTATGTTTAACTTTATCTTTCAAATTTGGCACCGAATTCTAAAAATTTCTTATTTCGTAAATCCGGCAATATAAAATGTTTTCCAAAAAATCAATGAAAAATCATTGTAAATTTTACGAAAGCTTCTGTTACTCGGAATAGAGGAAAACTCATGTTTAAATATGAACATTTTGTGATTTATCCAATATAAAGTTATTAATAATATATGGCAAGATATATATAATTAACTACATTTATTTATTACTCTTTTTAATTTTCTACTATAAATGAATTATTGTAACTACACATTAGGTACTCCATTTAGGTAGCATGTAATATTTGCTTTTGAATTGGTAATTGTTAAGGTTTACTCTACATTTGCCTCATTATTTCGCAAAACAAGGAAATAATGAAAGATTGAGTATTAATTTATGAATGCATTATTATCATTACAAGAGAACATTAGGATGTACGAGTGGTTGTCATGTAATGCATTTTACATTCTGTACACTATGAGATATGTTTATCTAGACGTAGGTACTTGTATCATCAGAAAATTTATAATAGAATTTATTTTTATAATGTGTAGATTTACTGTGATAGTTTCACAGAAATGTTTCTTAATCTATTACTGATGATGCTATTGCTATAATTATAATATTATATTATTTATCATATAAACATACAAAAAATATACAAGACTTAAAGATAATAAATACAGTTTTATGGTATTTAAATCAGTTGCAAAAGTTTTTCGCTTCTGTCATAAATGATGAGTCTAACCGTCCGAGTCAAATGATTTTATTTAACATGACGAGATTGTACAAAGGGCGGGCGTAAATAAGGAGGTCGATAACATTCCGAATCTGTCGTATTAACTACGATGTGACCCAACTCAATCGCGATCCCTTGCCTCTGACAGAAACCTATCGATGTAATAACCTTATGAGCTATTTGCTTTGATTTATAATCTGATATTTGATCAAGGATTTTAATTTTCGATGAATTACAACATATACGCAATATCTCGTGGTTTAAAATTTGGATGTTTTTTTTATATTGTATAGCGGACAACGGAGCAGGTGGGTGTCCTATATGGTAAGAGAACACCGCCGCTCATGGACAACCACGCCACAGTCCGCGCATTGGTTGTGTTGTTTTACTCCGCTTAAATGGCACTTCGGTATGACCTTCGGTATCCTCCCTCACTCTGTGAAACACAGTACAAGTACTGTTTCACGCTGTGTATTCGGTGAGCTCGTGGTATAATTTTGGACGAGCCGGCTGAATTAATACGCCAGCATAAATAATAAGCATGCATGGACTCTTCCACGGGTGAAAATATAAATGTAGTTTAAAACAGTCATTGAGGGTATTCATTCAATTGTTTTAGGTTATTTAAATATTTACATCTACAGATATTTATATCCCGTCATGCTTATTTTCTTCGAAGCGAAAAATTATAAGACATCGTTCTTGACAAAATGGGTGTATTTGACTATGACTAGTGGGTTGCACACATCACAGTTCCGTGTGCTGTTGAATTCAGCGATCTGAACCAAAAGCAGCCGAAGACAAGGTCTCATACTAAAAGTTTTTGTACTTATTAAAAATAGCCATTAGGTTTTTTTGCTAAATTGTATATTTTAAAGATTAAAACACAGATTTCTGGTTTATTTTTTAGGCGTTATATTTCGCTAATACATTTTTGGAACACATTTGTGAATATTAAAAGAAATATGAATCAGGGAGAGTTTTTACTACTTATTTTGTATTCATTGGCTTTGGATATGATTAGAAATTACATAAGTAATTAATAGCGAAATAAAGGAACATTAATTTGTGATGATGTTGAAGAATACAAATGTTTGTGTTCATTTCTGTAATAAGATTTGTCTCGTTTCATACAATTTAAATAATTACAGAAAACAGGCTTCCTTTTTTTTAGTATAGCGGACAATGGAGTGGGTCTCATATATGGTAAGAGAACACCGCCGCCAATGGACAACCGTGCCAAAGTCCGTGTATTGGTTGTATTGCCGACTCTTTACGCCACTTAAGCGGCATTTTAAGGGCCTCCGATATCCTCACTCACTCAGCGAAACACAGTACAAGTACCGTTTCACGTTGAGCAGTTGCAGTTTGAGCAGTTGTTTTCATTCTATGAACACGTGGTATCACTTCGGACGAGCCGGCCCATTTAGTGCGTCCGCATATGCTTCAGCATGGCTGTCCCACGGGTCATTAATTTTAATATATTGATTTATAAATGATTGGAAACCCAATTTCTCCAGAGATCGCCGCCCCGCACACGTTAAAGCGTAATTGGATATCTTTGTGAGACAAATTACTTAGTTTGAAACATTTTTGATGCATGATTGAATTTTAGCGTAAATCAATTATATATGGTATAAGAAACTAGACAGAAAAATAATATTTTCTGCTTTTTACAATGCCAATTACTTATCTAATATTTTGTCTCCATTTTCTTTTACTAAATAAATCATAACAAAAATTCTTTCTTCAATTAGATATAAAAAATATCCTTAGAATAAATTACTTATTATTATATTAGAACGTTTGAATTAGATATTATGTCAAAATATTTATTTACCAGTAAATTAAAAAGTTAAAGAAATATTTATTTCTACACGATATTCTCTGGAGATTTTCGAGGTTTTTGTGTTGTAATTTGTATTAAAACTGAGATAGTCAAATTATTTCAACATAAGCTTCACACTAATGATTGAGGAAAGCGTCTGGAACGTTGTACGACTTTGTTTCTCATTATGTGATTTCGCAACGAAACTGGGAGTAGACGATTCCATTCATTAGTATTATTGAATGGGTATGAACGTTGGAGATTATTTTGATTTCTATTTTAATCTTTGCAATTTATTAATTACTCTTATTATAATTAGGAATACAATTATTGACTGTACGTAAACTTATTCTTTTTGTCATACAAAAACATTATATATCTAAATATACAATAATAATTAATTTAAAAATCAGTAAATTTATGTAATTGAAGTCTTTAATTTCTTCATTTATAATATATATAGGATGAAATAGTAAAAATCTAATAGAGAAACAAAATAGTTTTTAAACCTGAATGTTTTAACTAATTGCTAATTGCAATTATTAATATCTATTATTTGAGAAACTCATAGCTAAGTGGTTTAATAAGTCTTACATGAAGCGAAAGATATCGGGTTCGAATCCCGACACAATTATAAAATATAATTTAATTTATAACTTATTCGCTCTCTGGAAGGGCTTGACAGTGGCCGGAGAAGTGTCTTGTGGGAAAGACATGCTGACGCTTTAAGTGGGCCGACTCATCCGAAATGATACCACGGAATCACAGAATACTCAACGTGAAAAGGTTGTTGTACTTGAAAAGGTATTTGGACTGTGTTTCGCTGAGTGAGTGAGGCTATCGGAGGGCCTAAAAATGTCGCTTAATTGGCGTAAAAAGCCGTTAACACAACTAAAGCACGAACTGTAGCGTGGTTGTCCATGGGTGGCGGTGTTCTCTTATCATATAGGAGGTTCACCTGTTCCGTTCACTGCGATACCATAAAAAATATTACAGTAAGATTATAACAATAACGGCCTACTTTCCCCACCTTTTCCTTTCTCATATCAATTGACTTCGTTTATTTCTAAATAAGGCAGTGATAAATGTTACTACAAATATAAGGTACAATAAACTAAACTGTACCTTATAAACAAGTTAAAAATAATAATTGTCTTTATAAAAGTAATTGCAAATAATAGAGACGATCGATCCAACGGAAACCTTTACACGCGCTGAATTAATCCAATAATGAACAGTTTCCACAGGCCATGTGTGGCCATCTCATCAGTGATAATCAATGCATATTCAGTGTAGGCAGGCATGCATCAGCACGTTTTGACAGCATTGCTATCGAATAACTATGGCTTATTGTGGCTATACAGCCGAAAGGGTTCGCGCGCTCATACCGGTATTCGAAGCTAAAACAGCAATTTTAAGCGGGAATATGATCGGTAAAGTACAAGTACCATGTTCTAGTAAAAGCAAGGTTCTTTCAGGAACATAGTTCATAATGAACCGGAACCATTTATTGAATCTATATTATCATAAATTTCGTTTAAAATTAGTAATATTTTAATATCTGTGTTCAATAACTTAGCTTGCACGTCAAACCTTTAATATATTTATACCCAAAATCAGCTGCGGAGGTTTATTATAAATAGTGATGTTTTTTTATCTATTCACAGTACCTAGATAAATGGAAATAAACTATGTCGGTAAGTTCATTGTTTTCATACGTAAAAGCACTCAGGGTAAAAAATAAAAGGCGGAACGGTGAATCTGAATAATTTTGGCTTCAACAATGGTTTCAGCGCCTATATTTGCATCTCAACGTCGTACTCATATATTGCTCCCGCCTTGTACTAGCATTGATTATATCTTAAAAGGTTTTCTGAGTGAGGACGACACTCGCTCTTACAATCGTAGAGGTATTTAGATTATAACAATATATGTAATGTTGTATTCGCTAATAATTGTATTGTAAAGTGTAGTCATTAAGTTTGTAAACTCAATTCATGAGTCTTTGATGCAAATAAAATTGCAGCTTATCGGCATCCTGTTTTATTCTTCTGAGAATATATTATTAAAATAGTATTGCATTTT
>DWCF01003531.1:0-19259 GCA_018230265.1 Delias oraia
TATGCATTCCCCTCTTGCGACAGGATATTGGGAATCGGCACTCCGAAGTACAATACAGAGTTAGGACCTCAAGGTACCAGTCGGTAGAAATTCACCGGAACTAGGCATTCAACCCAAGAGGTCCAGGACACGACCTTCAAGAAAACCAGGACACGACCTTCAAGAAAACCAGGACACGACCTTCAAGAAAACCAGGACACGTATCATCCGGATCACCTCGATGTCTGTCGTTGCACAACTGAGCATTTTGTGCCACGCACAACCCCTCTGCAGAGCTATTTCCAGTACGACTTAGGGAATGAGAAGCTACAAAATAGAACTCTTCTATCCCTTAAAGACCGGTAATGCACCCGCGGCACTGCAATGGCTAGGGGTGTCCACTGGCAGAGGACCGCTTATCCTACGCTAGCCTTCTCCGTTTTCATAAATTAAAACGATTTATATAGTGAACCTAGTGCTGATTTAATGGAGTTCTTCATTAAAGCGATCACAAACAACTAGAAGTGGCGTTATGAAAGTATGAAATACATGTCATTCTTTAAATACAACGTGAGACTTCTCTAGGAAAAGCGGTCTGCTGCCCATAGACAGCCGCACATTTACCAGCTGGCTGAGTAGATCTAGCGTGGTCTAGACTGTTTCTTCATCTAACAAAAATAATTAAAAAAAACACTGTGTTATGTAACTACAAAGAAAATATAATCTTGAAAAATTTCAATATTCTAATACTGCACTTTGATTAATCTACGTATGTGATAATTCATTGTTAATATATGTAAATATCGTTTCAATATTACAATTAAATTTAGCTTAAGGATGACAAAATATAGAATAACCGGAGGCAATCTGTAATTCCGGATGCGTTACCGGCTTTTAAGATACAAGACGTAAGAAGCTCAGATATTTTTTTTAATGAAAATATGGAGCCAAACAAGCAGGAGGCTCGTCTAGGAAAAGCGGCCCGCAGCCCATTGACACTCACAGCTCTTGGCTATACTATTTACCAGATAACGGGACAGGTGGGTCTCCTATATGGTAGGAGAAAGCCGCCCCCCATGGACAATCGCACCACAGTCCGCGCTTTGCATGTGTTGCCGTATTTTTACACCGCTTAAGCGGCATAACTTCAAGAGATGATACATTCCCTTAACGAAACACAATACCTACAACCGTTGCACACTGAGTATTCTGTGATCCCGTGGTATCACTTCCGACGTTAACGTAACGTTGCTATAGCAACCGTGTTACCTGTCCGACATGGTTAGACGAGTCAAAGATAGCTGATGACACGTAACGAGTGACCGTGACTAGGTCGTCCTCGGTGCTACTAGACCGCAACGCGTAAGGTCAGGATCGCGTTGTAACTGTTCGCGGAAACGGATTTTTTCTCTAAACATTATATATAAGCGAAAAAAGTACCTACCCATTCCAAGGTGCTTCTGTCACGTTCTCGCAACGACAACTAGGTATAGGCGAGACTGTGATAGAAGATTTTAGATATCAAATTTATAAAGCGAAAGCTTTATTCAATTATCCGACTATACACAGAATTATACTACATATTTCAGTTATTTTTAAAAATATTGGCTGGTAAACTCTAAAAAACTTCAATCCAAAGGGCGGTTGAACGCCTAAGAGGCTCATCTGGGATAAACGGTCCTCCGTCCCTGGACACCCTTCGCCCATGCTGGGCCATAGGTATGCTGTCTTTTACCTCCGCAGGCATCTGATACCACAAAGTGGTGGTGCACGTCACAGAATGCCTTAAAAACGCCCGTTTGTTGAACAACAAACAACGAAGTGATTCGGATGAAATTTTGCATTCTGCTTCGATGTTCTATGATGAAACTCAGCTGCAGATCTCAAAAGCTCCTCAGAACATGCCCCGCGATAAATGCGATAGAAGATCTATATATCCTACTTATTTTATACCTAAGAGGTAACTCTATCAAGAGACTACTACAAAATTAATTTATCATTTCTCGTCATAAGACACAGCCTCTAAACTATATATTGCTTTTCCTTATTTATTTACGCCTCCGCTACCACCGTGCACTCCGTCCAATACACTTGGTAATAAATATCGATATGAATTGAGCACTTTTATAATAAAGAAGCCTTGACTACCGGAGGAAGCCTTTTAATTGAAATATGATTGCCACTGAACATTTCTTTATCGATCTCATTTCAATTACCGACACGAAAGTACAAAAAGCCAACTTTTAATATATTCTACGGTAACCGACATTAAAAATCGATTCATTTGTATGTAATAAACATAGAAACCAATCACTTTAATCATTTTAAAGAGTAAATAGACTATCTAAACGATATAGAGACAGAAATATCGGGAAAAAACTGGTCCTTGTAGCAGACGGTATCTATGCATGTTAGTACGTAAAAAAAGTAAAATAACATATGTATTGTACTGAAGCTATTCCGTTCGTGACATACTTTTTTTATCAAACAATGTTAATTAAAATTTCCTAATGCTACTGAAAATACACTGGAAATATCGAATATACTATTTTAACGAAAAGAATAGACCCACTCGTTCCGTTGTCCGCTATACCAAAAAAATACCACTATTATTTAATAGCGTAATCAGTACTTTAATAATGTATATGGCAGCAAAACGTTCCAACTAGACAATGAATAAAAATAGATATTTATTATTGTAATAACACCTAGGACCAGTTTACCTATCAATCATGAAATTTATTAATTCAATGTCCTTCCAAAATCCTATAACGGTATCGAATTATGAATGTTCACAATTATTCGGTTGTTAACCTAAGAACTGAACCGGTTTCTCATTCTCAATTAAATTAAAAATATTCTCATAAATCTATCCTAATATACACAGGTACGATTAGATTGTTTTTGTGAAAACAAACATATAGAGAGAATTATGGTTAAATATGTCGTGGGAGAGCCAAGCAGAAGCATATGCTGACGCATTGCCCGGATCGTCAGTAGTTAGTGCTACCACGGGCTTACAGAATACCAGCGTGAAAAAGTACTAGCTTATTGCTAAGTAAGTGAAATATCGGAAGACAGCAACAGTACCAAAGCGCGTATTATGTAGCACGGTTGTCTGGCAACGGTGCTCTACCCTCGAGACCCGCCTGCTCCGTTTCCCGCTGTACCATAAATATGTAGATCAAGATGTTTATGAATTCGCGCGCCAAATGAAAAGATGACACACGCCACCGGCATTCAGCCTATTGAACTAATTCGTCTCACTACCGGCGCAGCTCGCAGACGTCTTGAGGTATACGACCTCTTTCCACCTCTTTTGACATTTAATACGATGAATTTATAATCTGTGTTTACAATCATTAAATACTTCTGTACGTGTGTTGGCAGCGAAATTTGACAGTGATTTGTGTTGTGTTCTCGAATCGATTCTGGATTTGAGAATGATTCACAAATAAGCCCATCAGATGACGCTGCAGTCGAAATCTATGGCATCAAGTAAACTGCTGAATTAGTGTGTTCTCTTACCATATAGGAGTCCCACGTGCTCCGTTGTCCATTATACCATACAGAAAAAAAGGAACATCCGAATCCTTTCGAGTGTGTTGTGCATCAGAAGTTTCAACTTCATAAGAGTATTCTTATGAACACCTTACACCTTTATTTCCCTGACTCGAACCGATAACAAACATCACCCACGCGACAATTAAACTGTCATAGACAACCAAAGATGACCTAAACACGTTTCGAGCCACCCATAAAGTTCAAACAACGGTGAACGCTCATTAAAACGCGTCTACTGAATATTCTCTGTGGCTAATTTAAATACATGCTCTATTTACTTCGTTTAATTTATGGTACATGTTTCTAAACGGTAATAAAAAAGGTTAAAAACCAACGTATCACTTGAATGATAACAATTATTGTAAATAGCGAAACAAATTGATTAATTTATGTAAAAACATGAACTCCATATCACTTCTTTTCGCCAAAATACTAGTATTAAATTTTAGTAGATTAAATCTATTAAATTTTACTAGATCTACTCGTAGTACTATTACTAGTAGTATAGTAGTACAAGTTAGTACATTACTACTAGTAGTAGTAATCTATTAAATTCTATATATTTTATTTCGATAAATAAAGCTTAATTTAAATAAAGTACAGGCTTTTTATCACATAGCAAAGTACAGGGCAGGTGGATCCTGTGATGGTAAGAAATCAACGCCGCCTATGAACAACCGCGGCACAATTCGCGATTTGTTAAATTTCTGGCTTTTTACGTCGCTTCAATATCCGTATAGTGTCCGATAATCTCACCCACTGGACGGATCACACTATTTCACACTCGTATTTTTACCGGCATATTTATTGCGTCAGCATGACCACGAGAACAATATTTTCTAGTCTTTTGGTTCACCACGTCCAGACTACTTGGGTACCTTCAAAAAGACCTATCCTTGTTTGACCGGCAACACACCTGCGACCTAGCAATAGCTGGGGATATCCAAAGACGTGGAACCGCCTAACCGGTGAGCCTCCAGCTCGTTTATCTGCCTATTTTAATTTTGAAAAACCAATGACAACAAAAAGATAAAATGTACAGTAGGTGAAATTCGTCACTTTGGCGACAGACAGAATTATATCAATGCTTTACCATAATTAACATAAAAAAACGTTAAATAGGTACTTGTTCGCAACACATCATTAATGTCGCTACTGTACGTTAATACACTACTCAATTTAACTTCTTACCTTAATGGTTTTTAGTTAATTAGTTAAATATAACATCTCAATCAAACTATGTTAATCTATAATAAATTCTAAACCGAAAGTAATTTTGGCGTCATCGCAACGAGCACGCAACTATGTAAATTTGAATACCTATTTATCACAGTTTTCTATGTTATGTAAAAAATTAATGTAGCTTTACACCTCGCCGTTTGTAGGTCCACAACTTAGTGAGGCCCAAATGCAAGACCAAGACCAAGACCGCCTAATTTTAGTAAGACCAAGACTGACCGTGTAAGACTTGAGCAAGAACAAGATAAGCCTGCAAGACTCGCGCGTCTTGCAGCTTTTTTTGGTAGTGATTTTTGGAATTTCTCACTAAATCTTTAGACGTATTTTATATATCTGGTTGGTATTTACTATGCTTATGCTAATTCTACCTCAAAATGTTACTATTCTGATGGGTTTTACTAAGATCTGAAGTAAACTTTAATAAATATCAATAGTTTAATAGGTAATTTCAAGACTTGCAAGGCCAAGACCAATAGCAGGTGTATTGGCGCAAGACCAAGACTAAGCCAAGTCTTGCATTTGGGCATCACGATCTCAACTGAACGTTTCTGACGGCATTTTGAGTCACGCATCACCACTCTGTAGTCTGTGGAATCAGCTGCCTGCTGAGGTATTTCCAAAGCAATACGACTTGAGGACTTTTTTAGTAGAGCGTGCCTCTTCCTAAAAGGCCGGTAATGCACTCGCAGCCGGGCAGGAAGCTGACTGTATCTATTGGTAGAGGGACACTCATATAAATATAGTATATATATGATATAATGTACAATTAAATCAATGTAAAACCATGATCCAACGCACGCCGAATTATTGGTAAATGGATAAAGTATGAATTATTCAAAAACAATACGCAAAACATTCAACATTAAAAATATAAATTTCAATGCAAATTATTACAACCGAACGTATCTGACATCAGCTCTAACCGCACATAACGAAGACCTTCAAATAGAACATACAATTTATATTCTTCGTTGAGTATGTCGATTCTTAATTATAGTTTTTTATATATAGAAAAACTTAATCCAGCTGAATAAAAAATAATCTACGATATATACAGAAATCCATATATATATATAACGTACCCGAAAATCATTTATAAGCAAGTCTTTAAAGAGTAGCTATACTCACCTAACCAAAAACAACAAAAAGTTAGTACATCTTTAAAAAGATAGATAACTTGTACTAAAAATACTTAAATAAAGTAAAAAATTAAGTAAAATAAATATTACGGATTTTTTTATTTCAAATTAAATAAAATAGCGTGTATAAAAATAAGAGGATAATTTTTTTATTATTTTTTCTTAATATTATTTCTAAGTTAATATACTTCCTATTATAAAAATATCGCAGACAGTACTGCAATCTGCAACCAATCAAACATAAGGGAGTGTTGCACTTCATAAGTTACTAGCAATTGTTTACTTCAGAATAGGTAGAAATAAAAGATGCCGATAGAACTAAATACTTCCATATAATACGTAAGTGATAAAGCTGATCGTTTTAAAGGCGATAGCCTTCAGTTATTCATTGGACCTCCAAATTACACATAACAGTAACGAAATTGGACAAAAACCTCAAGGTCTAAGTGATGGGCGATTTCCTCGTGCAATTAATAGGCATATAAAATATCTTATCATATGCCCAATAACAGCACGACACCGCACCCTTAGAACTGCATCAGAAACTATCACGCATATAAAAAGTGATTATCTAACAGTCACAAGAAGCGGGTCCAATTGCGTTTCAAAAGTATTGCATTGGTGCATAACGGTAAAGTTTATATAATCAACTCGACAAGGGAGCCTTAAGTATTACATAAAGCAATTTTCAAGTATTTTGATCGTTCCACCACAAGCAAGGTGCCATAAGCTTATTTCTCCCTCAAAACCGTGTTTCTTAACGTTACGTTACAAAAAACTATTGTACCTAAAAGTTAAGTTTTGCCGAAAGTATCGAAAATATTACTAAAATATAATTCACTACTCAAACAAATATATTTCTTTTTTATACATTCTTTGCTTTATAAATCATTGAGATGTAATTTATTTATTATATTGATCCAACTTGCGAGGAAAAAATAATAATGACGAAACGTTACGACCATCTCACCAAATTGCGTTACGTAATATTTTGACTCCCTTATTAGGTGTATATAGGCCCATATTCCAAGGCACTCAATACAAACTCGGTATGAAAAATACTTACGCAATGAAATATGGGCCGTATGCTTCGTATTAGGGTGCAAGCGTTACGCGTATGTTAATCAGAGTTAACTTTACAGACTTATAATTACATTATTCAACGTACAAATCGCAATGTGTATCTAAAGTGCATTGCGTTTCGTTCAGCCGACGACGAGACATTTAAAGGCAATTTTTTATGGTTTTAGCGTCAACGCCGCCCCTGGACAAACCGCCACAATCTGCGTTTGCTGTGTCCTTTAAGGGGCATAATTTCAAGAGCCTCAGATGTACTCTCCCAGAGAAACACAGTACAAGTACCGTTACATGCTGGCCTGTGCGAGCCCGTATCACTTCGGACAAGCCGGCCCAATTGTACGTCAGTATGGCTATCGCACAGGTAAACTCAATAAACAATGCCACTTAAATATCTCGCGAATCGACTGAAGATGCATATAACGTAATAAAAGTACTCACCATCACACGTAGCAGCCATAAACTTCCCATTCGCCGAGAAATCCACCATCATAACGTTCCCTGGGTGACCTTTGAGATTCTTCCGCAGCCACGGATGCGAGAACTCGCTTTTCTGTTTCCACGTCCCACGCTTCTTGGTCTTAACACTCGTTCGGTTTTCGGTCACGACTTTTTCGGTTACTGGCGCAACTGTATCTGCTGTGATAATAATTCAGTTAGACTACAAGCGGCTTAGGCAATCGAGCACCTTTAATTCGATTTCTATATTTTGGCTACCAACAACCCATAAAAAACATAGACAAACTAACTTATTAATAGCAGTAGTGGACTTTCAAAAGTATCACCTATACAATTATTAATTAAATTGTAATATACCTATTTAAATTCTTTATCTCAAAGGGTTAAATTTATTAAAGGGTTTTTGTTACATTATCAAGAAATTGTTTTATTTTTAATTATATTCGCATGACGAATAAATATTAAGCCTAATTTTCCGCCCTCTAAAATTCTACCGCCACAATCTACTTAGTTGCTGGTATGTCCGCCACTGCTACCCATATTGAGCATCTGAGCGTTTTATAAGGCATTATGTGCCGCGTATCACCACTCATGGTGTCGTCTGGCTGCAGATGTATTTCCAAACAAATATGACTTGGGGACCTTTAGAATAAGAACGTCAACGCACCTTTGGCAAAACAATGACGGGGAGTATCGATGGGCGGAGGACCCCCTATCCTAGGTGAGCCTTCTCATCGCTCACCTCGTTATCATAAAAAAATGTATAGAAATTAGAAATATATTATTTTACTTACGCATAGTTATTCAGATTCCAGTAACAAGTAACGATATTTAAATCCAAAACTGTTACAAACTTTAATTTCAAAGTATTTCAGAAAAAAAATAAACAATACGAACATTTAGTCGGTCTGTCAGCGATACGTAACAATACATAATTTGATATGAGCTTTATGAACATTGAATTGAGTATAATATAATTTCGTGACCAATCACCCATACACACAATCGATTTTCAACACGTGCGAACAACTAACAAAGGATCTTGGCTGTTTTGTTTTTGTAGACGTCAACAATGAACAATCTTGCATGTTATATGACAGATGAATAACATTGTTTAAGAAAATATTTTTAAATTATCCCTCTAATACCTTTTTATGGTATAACAGAGCAGGTGGGTCTCCTATATGGTAAAAGAACACAGTCGCCCGTGGACAACCAAGCCACAGTCCGCGCATTCGATGTGTTTTCCACTTTTTACGTCGCTTAAGCGGCATTTTTTTTAAAGCAGCCGATATCTTCACTCACTCAGCAAAACACAATAGAAGTACCGTTTCCAGTACAACTACCGTTTCACGCTGAGTATTCTGTGAGCCCATGGTATCACTTTGGACGAGCTGGCTAAATTAATGCATCAGCATATACTTCAGCATGACTTTTCCACGGGAGTTGCGGAGAATAGCCCGTTACACCAATACATGTACCTATATAATCTCTCCTTATAAACAAAAGTCTTTGGTAAAAATGTTGGTTTATGATCATCATTTATGTCGACCTTAGAACACTATTCTAGTCTTGCATGATTTATTCATTTACGTAAATATGTTACTCGTAACAAAATTGAGACTGCTAGCCAGAAGAACGAAAAAAATAGGAAGAAGAAAACATTTTTGTCAGTGTTGGGTCAACAGACACTTGAAGTATAGTATGATAAATCACGTTACATATTTAACATACGCTTATTTACAACTGTAATTTTCACATATTTCACCAGTCAACTTAAGATAATTTATAAGCCATCAATAATTATTTCAAACAGAGTAACCATCGTGGATTAATAGATTTTCATTACATCTTAACTGCTAACTAAAAAATAAAAATGTTTCTAACACATTTCTTTGTTTTTATTGCCTTGAGTTTTATTGTTTCTTCACATTTCCTACAAAGACATGACTTCTGGCATTATCTGTTATCATCATAAAGCAACAACAGGTCTGAATTGTAATTATATCATAAATACTGCTTTTAAATATACTAAATAGTAATTTATAAAAAAATACTTCAATCTGTAATGTCAAAGTATTTTAGTACAGGCAAACCATTTCAGCTTCAAGGATATTCAAAGGAAAAATATAAAACTAATTTAAAATCAAGGAAATACCATGAAAATTGTACTATCATCTATAGGAAAAATCTGTTACTGTAACAAGAGATAGCCTTTCTAATCAAAAATAACATTGTAAATCACTGTTCATCAATGAAATTTCTAATTAAAAATAATTATAATAAATCCATTTACATTTTCTTATCAGGTATAATTATCGAAGGTTGGGTAAGTATAATTACACAATAATGATAAATTACACAATTTATAACAATTACAAGATACCTACTTTACTATTTTATTATATTAATAGTATTGATAACCATTTATTACCATGATTAAAATACAGATAATGGACTCAATTTAGATGACATAACCAACTGGTTGGGAAGGTCATGGTGTTGTAGTAAACAAAACTTTAATACTGGTAATAATAAATTATGACTTTTCTTACAGGAATCAAATAATTAATTAATATTTACTTTTAAGAAGTATTGTTTGCATTAAAATTAATATATATTTTAACAGCCTAGGATCTTGATTAGACATATTTTATACATGCTAAAATTAGTGTTCTTTAACTGTTTGGCTATAAAAATATCTACCAATGTTAGGTAACTTAATACCTAGTGTAAATTTGTACTTTACAATTGCCAAAACAGTGTGGTTTAAAGAGTGTATAAAAAAGCTTATAAGAATGTTTTTTAACTGTATGTCATGTGATGAAGATTAAATTAATCATCATCAATGAATAATTAACACATGGTATAAGATAAGCACATGAAGACATTACGGTTTTTAAAAATATTTAATAAAAATCTAATGGATAAATTATATACTTTTCATGACAACTTTGTATAGACCATAAAAAAGTATTTCCACTATAATATAAAGGTATTTGCATACATCATATAATTATTCTGTACTCTAAGGTGTTTATTACATCCACTATACAAATTTTATTACGGTACTAGATTATTAGGATTACGGTACGACCTTGTTTTATACAAAAATAAACAGTTAACTTCGACGATACAAGCTGCAACAAGCCAATGACTTTTGCGCGGTAAAATCACGTGTGGTTGGAGTTTTAGTGGATTATCATAGATTATCATAGGTAACAGCGGAGTCTAGTTATCTTGTCTCATACTTATCTACGGTTATGATACTAAGAAGTAGAACCTACCCTCGTCACTTGCAGTTTCCTCTTGTGCTTCAGATTTCTTGTTACCAAAAATTATCTTGTAAATATAATGTATGACAATACAAGACAAAATTGTCGCTATTATAGCGAAGAATGCATTCATATTTAGACCGGCTTCGATTTCGCTCATTTTCACTTACAATTATTTTAGTTTTTTCTCAATAGGATTTTTGTCAATAAAGAAACAATCACACAGCTTAAGACTCAAAAGAAAACTGCCTAAACGGAAAAAGAGCACAAGTCAAAATGTTCAATCTCTGACAGCTGACAGAAGTCTCAATCAATCGGATAAAAATAATCTGTCAAATGATGTCTACCGATTGTAACTCGATTATAAATCGAAGTCTGAATGTATCGATTTAGACTAGAAGATTATAATTTCGTAAAATCCTGAAATTGTAGATGAAGCGATGTTGAAATGAAACTTAGTTTGAAAAAGTAATTTAAATTTGTTATGCATGAAATTTCTTCATTAACCTTCTTGCTATTTTTTTTTATTAGTGTTTGATAACATCATAGATAATGTCTTAATTTGATGTATCCCGTCACAAAATGCAATAGTCATACAATACCTTAATATTTTAAATGACTGTATAATGTTTTTCCTCCAACCATTGTAAATACTGATTATGCCAGGTAAAGGCCGAAGGTAAGAAATTATTTATATTAAAGAAATTTAAGCGGTTGGATATTTGGTAATGACTATTATTATTTAAAGCTCGTGTACCAGATGTGGCCCAAGAGAGAATCATGGTGCCAAGTGGGTATTATACTGCAATTATATTTTATAGTTTTAAATATATGAAATGATAGAGAATACTTAATATTATAATATTCGTGTTTGTAAAAAAATCTGTTGGGAATATATTTTACTACAAAATTAAAGTTAATAAATGTAACATTTGGACGAACGTATTGTATTTTTAAAGATCCTTAAAGTACATCATTAAGACATGAATAAAATTCCCACAATTTCAAATAATAACATTCTTGATAAAGATAGATAGATTTTCATTAATAATTATTGTAATTGAGATCTAGTACCATTATATGAGGTTTAAATCAAAATAACTGCATTTGAATTAGTTGGTTTTTAGAGGTGGAAATTTGTGACTGACACAGTTTAGACGTTTTTTTATAAAGTTGATGAAAAAATTTATAGAGATTTTCCTGTAAACTTAAGTACATATTTGATAATGTGTAATAAATATCACAGAACTCCAAGACAGTATAGAGTTATTTTGTTTCTGTTTCGTTTTTTCTATGTCGTAAGACAAAGATAGCGAACTTTCTAGAAAAGTAAAGAATGAAGTTCGCAATTGTCTATGATACATCAATAATCATATGTCAATTGGAAAAATAATTCAAGTCCCTTGCCGCAGACCGCAGTCGAATTGAAGTTCGCGATCGCGTTGTTTAAAAAACTTACTAGAGACATATAGTGTTTTAAAAATGCCTCGACGAGGTCGCTCTGCAAGTCCACCACCTGCGCCCCAAAGACGGTAAGTTATTTATAACTCCTAATATATCTATTATGCATTGTGGACAAATATAACCTAGTTTGGTGTAATTATCAGGGCTGCTCCTCCCCCGAGCCGTGTGCCTGCCCCTGCACCAGCCTCTGTACCAGCAACCAGCGTTGCTCAACCCCAGCAACCCTCTATGTTCGGCCAAATGGCCGCAACAGCAGGTGGTGTAGCCGTTGGATCCGCTGTGGTATGTTTTTGTTACGTAATTAATTTACTAAACTGCGCATTTTCTATTTTCTTTGTTTATTGAATTTATTTAAAAATGTATTATCTCTTGAACCGGTATGTTGCGCAATCTTAAATACTTATTTCCATGAAAGTTTCAGGAATTATATTCTGGCTGTAATCCAAAAATGACTTAGTTTGCAAATCATTGTAAACATGTTTTTTCATAGCTTGATAGTGTATCATGTGATAGTTGCAAACTATTGTGTTATTTAGTTTTAATTAAAAAAATACTTCATGCATTCTTTTATATGTAATTAATTATTGATCAACATAATTATTTAATTTATCATAACATATTGTCTATTAAAGTAGATTTGCACAACTCAAAAATTTGTTGATCCTGTGAAAAAGTACTTCCTTCACAGTAAAATCAATTTGAATCATTCTAATTCTTTTCTATCTAATTTCATTTTTTTTATAAACTTAATTTTTTAGGGTCATATGGCTGGAAGTGCCTTAACAGGAATGTTTAGCGGTGGGGGTAGTAGTGAACCAGCCCAACAGCAGGCTGCCCAACCTGCCCAGGCTACTTACCAGCAGTACCAAGGCAATCAGCAGCCTCAAGGACCTTGCGCTTGGGAGATTAAGCAATTCATAGAATGTGCTCAACAGCAACATGACCTAACCCTTTGCGAGGGATTCAACGAAGCCCTCCGCCAATGCAAAGTCAACAACCATATTTAATTATATCATACAATGACTCTTTTATATTATGTTATTAAATTTGCATATTTTTTTTTGCTTTATCAGGTCTCATTCCAATTCCTCCGAGACACATACCTGGCATAAATTATTACAATTTAGAGTTTTATTTTATGATTAGTTTAGATAAATTTTAGTAAATATAATTTACTAACATTCTTTTAGTGACACTTGTAGATGTTTAGACATCAACAATTGTAAATTTTTATTAGAACTGACATATTTTAATTAAATAAATAAACTTTAACAATACTGGTTTTATTTCAAAAATGTGTTTTAAAAATATACTTAAAGTTTTACTATACATATTATGTAAATCTTTTCTTTATTGTGTCTTATCGATTATTGTATTGCTTGATATATGTATTTTTAAAAACATTTTATAACAAACCTGCTTCTTTAAGTATAATACAATTTAAGTAAATATTTTTTTGGAAAATGATATAAGAATATTGCATGTATAGTAACTTAAGATATTATATGTATTGTACAGTTTGTACGCTGGATGTGAGTCCATAGACCCGCCAAGTTTTACCACTTGATCGGCCTAACAAATAAAGAGCAGGTTATGACGCATATGTCAAAAGTCGATTCTCTTACCATCTCTGGTACCTCACTCTTATCTTCTGCATCGTTTTATAATAATTTTCATTAAATTGTTGTATATTAAAAAACAAATTAAATTATTATGGGTTTTAGGTATCACTAAATTGTTTTATTTAAATGGTTTTTCGCTGATGGTCGGGGCGGCCTTCTAGTTTGTAATTTCCGCGACTATGGCAAATCATGTGAAGGATTTGCGGGGCACGGTTGGTATCCCACCGATATGAGAATTGTGACATAAGCCGGTCTTCGCCGATTTCGGCGATGGCGATTTTTAGAAAGGGTCCTACTTAAATCCGCTAAGGTATCGAAACAATTTGGGAGAGAGACAGAAACGTCTACCCCATGGCTAAATTTAGGGTGGTGAAATTTTACATAATACTGGTTTTTAGTGGTTCTCGGTCGCGCTACTCTCGCGCCGACCAGCATGCTCCTGCCCAAACGCCCACGGTCATTGTAACTCCGATGCCACGTCGGAGTATCTTCAGAGACGCAGCGGCTGTCGCCGGCGGTGTCACCGTGGGGACCACCATGGTATTTATTTTTAGTAAAAATCGGGAGGAAAACGAGCAGAAGGTGGACACCCTTAATCCGTTCTGGGTTATGGGTGCCGCTATTTCAGGGATATAGGTAGTATAGTTTGGAAATACATCGGCAATCATTTGCTTCCACAACGTAGGTAGTAGTAGACGTAGAATTCCTTTAAAATAAATGTTTGATTTATTTAATTTATCAGTAGTGCCACGGATTCAAATTGAAACAGATATCGCAAATTAAGTTAAATACATTTCAAAGCTTATGAATATAATATTCATCGAGTAGGGAAGTCCTATGAAAAAGGAAGAACATAGGCTACTTTTTATCCGAATACAAAAATAGAGGGTAATGTTTTAGTGTATCTCTTTTTCGGGTTAAGTGAGCCCATGGATTGCAGGAGGACGTGAGCCAGGTCCATTAGTACTTTATAATATTTATAAAAGGATATATCATACAACATCTATCATAAATCATAATAGAATGCATTAACAAGAAATTGTGGATAAAATCTTCTTTATAATATAAAATATTATATTAAATGAAATTGTAATAATATGACCTTTGAGCCGTCTAACACAAAGGATCTCTTGCATTAAATCCTAAGGGAAACGCCGAATCGATTTGCGTTGTTTTTTTTTTCTATTGTAATTTGAAATCGGTATTTTTGAGTATTTTACGTTTTCTAATCTCGCAAGGCCAGGTAAACCGCCTGTGATTGATTACGAGAGATTAATGATTGTAGTGTATAAAATAAGTATAGCTGACAACGCAGCAGGCTGGTCCTCTTAATTTTTTTATGCACATCGTAACAAACGAGTAGGTAGGAGTCTCACCTGGGATAAGCGGTCCTCCGACTAGTGATACTATTTTAGGTATAGGATCGCTCTTTTCTTGAATTTCCCCGTATTGGTTTGGAAATACCTCTGCAGGAAGCTGATTCCACCGAGTGTTAGTACTTGGTTCGCGGCACAAAATGCCTTAAAAATAACTATAATTAATATAATAATATAGATATACGAGTACATCAGAATAACACATAGGCTTATAATGTTTTTGGGTAAATTGGGTGAAATATAATAAAACTTGTCACAAATGTCTTATCCAGTAGCGTACCGGTCGCAACGACGTCTGCTGTGTCCACCTATTTCCATCTGTGTGATATTCAGGGTCACCTAGCGGGTGAAGCTATATCAAGCCTGTTCACTGGTAGACGCCGCGAGGAGGTCATGCACTCACTACCGCAGAACTATCAACTTGGCACCGAACCCAATGGTCCTTGCGCCTTCGAAATCGCACAGTTCCTGCAGTGCGCGGCTAACCGAGACAATTTGCAGGAGTGTGACGCATTCAACGAAGCGCTGAGGGAATGCAAACAGAGGAACCGTTAGTTTATATATTTTAAGTAATTCTTTTAAAATGGCACAGTAGGCAACGGAGCAGGCTGGTCTGCTTTATGTTGAGAGATCACATGACCATGGGCAACAGGCCACAATCCTTGCTTTGGCTGTGTTGCTGGTTTTTTTACGCCGCTTAAACAGTATAATATCGAGGGCCTCCGATATCCTATTTCAATCAGCGAAATGGAGTTCGAGTACTGTTTTAAGCTAGTGTTCTGTGAATTCGATAGCTCTCGCTTCGTGGGTAGGCTTATTGGTCCACTCAGGTACGAGGCTCGTAAACGTTTGAAGTCTTTATATAAATCCTTACATTGTTCGGTCTAATAATATTTATATTATACCTACCCACGCCTTATTGAGTCCGAAAGTGGGCATCAAAATCAGTACAATTTAGTAGGAATATTTTATCACTATAAAATAGATAAAGATAGCATATATTTATTAGAATTTAGTTTGTTTCATCAGATATGGCCCATTAAAAATATTTATTTTTTCCATAATAAAATACTTTGGTTTCAGGACTGCCTTAACATAAACATCAAAACAACGAAGCATCCAACATATATTCTATAGTGGTTAGATGGAATAAATTACTCTTAATCTTCATCCAGACTTTTTTAACAGTTTCCCTGGTGTGTAGGTCAGAAAAACTGTGAAAAATAAAAAAAAAAACAAACCAAATTAGTTTGACTCTTTGGCATTATGTAGAGATGCTCCCTCGCCATCCTTAATAGTATTTATCACGGGGAGTGTTCTGAGGAGTTGTTTGGTTTAATATCTGCACCTGAATTTCATCATCAAACATGGCGGCGGAATAGAAAGTTTCACGTATCACTTCGATGTTTGTGGTTCCACAAATGTGTGTTTTTAAGGCATTTTGTGCCGTGCACCACCATTGTGTGGAATCAGCTGTCTACAGAAGTATTTACAAACCAATATGACTTGAAGACCTTTAATAAAATAGGGTAGGTACTTATACATAAAAGTCCGGCAACACACCTGTGACTTTTCAGGGGTTGAGAGTGTCTATAGTTGCAAGACCGCTTATCTTAAGTGAGCCTCCTGCTCTTGTACCAATTTTCTTCAAAAAAAAGTCAATAATATTACCCGTGGGAGAGCCATGCTGAAGTATATGCGGAAGCACTAATTGGGCCGGCTCCGAAGTGATACCAAGGACTCGCAGAATACTCAACGTGAAACGGTACTTGTACTGTGTTTCGCTGAGTGAGTGAGGATATCGGAGTCCCTTAAAAATGCCGCTTATGTTGCCTAAAAAGCCGCCAATACAACCAACGCGCAGACTATGGCGCGGTTGTCCATGAGCGGCGGTGTTCTATTACCATATAGGAGACCCACTTGCTCCGTTGTCCGCTACTATAAAAAAATGATTCAAAAGTACTGAGTCTATAATTATTTGTATCGATATTATATTTATTTAATAATTAATTCAAGTATCTAATAGCCCTTCCAAGATGTGTTCATACTTTACAGTAATTAGACAATAGCATAAATTTGAATTAAGTAATTGGAAATTATCTAATTAAATGCAATTAATTAAATCCACGAACAACGATTAATAAATTGAATATTTTTAATATAAAACATTGAGTTCCTTCTCATACTATCACAAGCAGTTTGTTCTTCATTGAAGCTTTTATATTTACGTCGAAATGAAGATTGCGGTGAGTACTTATGTATAATTATTTAAAATTATTATTCACGAACCTCGTAGCAGAGTGGTCTTGTAATGTAATTTCGCCATGGATGTCAGGTCCGATGCCTGGTCTGAATACAATTTATAAATTGTACCGAAGTACTTGTACCGTTTTGAAGAGATTGAGTATATTGAAAGCACGCTAAGATTTAAAAAAATCTCGTAAAAAGCCAGCTTCACAACCTAAACGTGAATTGCGTTACGGTTATCACAAAAAACCAGTTTTGCCCACTAATACTTTTCAAATATGTAGGTTGTTAGATTTTAAAGCTGGGATCGATTTAACCGATTTGTTTATAATTTTTTTACATTTTCAGGTTCTCTTATTCACCTGCATAGCAGCAATAAACGCGCATTTTGGACCAAAATTGGATGTTGGTTTTTATAAGCCAACGTTAAATCCCAGCTTTTATAGGCCGGTCTTGGGTCCTTACTTTAATGGGCCACCTTTAGGTCCAGGTTTTTATGGACCAGGATTAAATGTTGGTTATTATAGGCCGGGAATAGATGTTGGGTTTTACAGACCCGGCTTAGGTCTTGGGTTTGGTTATCCTTGCTTCAACAATGGCTTCAGATATGGTGGCGTGAATTATGGAAGTGGAACCAGTGGATTTGGATATGGTGGCTACCATAATGCTGGTGCTAGCGGTTTTCACAATATTGGAAGTCACCACAACCACGTTACGTCCGTAAGTGTTCTAAGTATTAATCCTACTATTATAAACGCGAAAGTTTGTATGTATGGATGGCTGTTTATTACTCTGTAACGCAACTGACAACGGAGCAGGTGGGTCTTCTATATGATAAGAGAACACCGCCGCCCATAGACAACCGCGCTATAGTCTGCGTATTGGTTTTATTGCTGACTTTTTACACCACTTCAGCGGTATTTTTAAGGGCCTCCGATATCCTCACCTCACTCCTCCGATATCCAAACTACTATTTCACGCTGAGTATTCTGTGAGTTCGTGGTATCACTTCGGACGAGCCGACCCAATTAGTGCGTTAGCGTGAGATTTAGCTTCACTCTCCCACGGATGCGACAATATTAAGATACTCGTCGGGCGACTGTCAAGCCCTTCCAGAGTCTGAACAAATTATAATTGCTCCCACCGGTATTCGAACCCGATACCTTTCGCTTTATGCTAGACTTTAAAACCAATTATGAGAACTCTCAATTTTGATATTATTATAATTTATAATGATATTATGTAAATTGGCTATTATTGGTGAAATAATAAGAAAATCTCACGAAAGATGTGGTGGGTGGCGTAACGCGCAGGCGAAATCTGCAGTTCATTAGTTAATAGTTGCATTTTGAGAACTGTTTATAGGAAATAACGTTTTATTACGCCATACAATGAGATATGGATGATTTGATATAATGATATGAATTTTCATGAACGCTTTAGTCATCGACGAATGTCTAGTTATTTCATATGAATAAAAATGTTTAATTTTTTCTTATTTTGGGTTCAATAAAACTAACCCAGTGTTCTTAATACTGTTATCAATTACAGATAAACAAAGCTGAAAACTCTGGCTTCCATAACATTGGCGGTGGTTCAGAGGTGGAAAATGCTGGGGTGGCTAACGCAGCCGTCAATGGATACCAGAATGGAATGGCTCAATATGGCAACAATTACAATTCAGGTTCTCAACCACCGATAATCTAAGTGTAATCAATTATTCCAATAAATACTTCCGCATTAATATAAGAGCGTATGATTTTTAATATTTTCAAGTATGTGACCAGATCCCTTCCGATCAGCTTGACCCTGGCGTTG
>DWCF01003532.1:0-19258 GCA_018230265.1 Delias oraia
CCATGAACAACCTCCACAGTGCGCGCATTGGTTGTATTGGCGACTTTTTACGCCGCTTAAGCGGCACTTTTAAGGGCCTCCGATATCCTCACTCACTCTGCGAATCATAGTACAAGTACCGTTTCATGCTGAGTATTCAGACGAACCGGCCCAACTAGTGCGTCAGTATATACTCCAGCATGGCTCTCCCATGGGTGGAAAGACTCTTAAAGTTACTTATTAATTACAAAGTAATTACGTTATATTTATAAGAGACATAATAAAATAAATCACTCGGAAACAATTCAAATAAATGATAATGTTCCGATCTATTGTCGTATTGAATTCAAGATGGAATAGTGGTCTTTATCTAATCTTTGTTCATAAATTATGCGCAGGCGCATTACGGAGAGGTAGCTTTAGATCAATCATATTAACTTGCTTCTGGTACTAATAAACTATTGATTGTCTATACTGTTATGAATTCTATCAAGATTATTTGTTTATATAAATCTATATAATGACACTCTAGGGCTGTGATGAATTCTTCGTCATAGAGAGTAATCCATAAATGGACTGAAGAAACGATGACGAATACGAAAATTAATTATGTTTTTCAATCTATTGCGAATATTAATTACTTTTCATAAACCCATTACTTGCCTGGTTAATAATTTAAAAGTTGTCAGCAACGGTATTTTATGGTATACTAAAGTATGGTCTATATTTAATACATACAATGTATTAAGAAAGGTGCAATTTTACAAAACAGTTTATTAAACGATAAAAAATCTACATAGAGGCTTTTGTTTATATATATTTATCGTCGTTATTCATTGTCTGTAATTCTGTAGAAATAGTATCGTTGTCTGGAAAACAAGTTAAACCAACCAAAGCCGAGTGATTTTAAAGTATGAGGGAGTGACACAATACACTCACAGTATACTCAGAGTGAAACGGTACTTGTACTATGTTTGGCAGAGTGAGTGAGGATATCGGACACCCTTAAAAGTGCCGCTTGAGCGGCGTAAAAAATCAGTAACACAACCAATGCGCCGACTGTGGCGCGGTTGATCATGGGCGGCGGAGTATTCTTAGCATATAGGAGACCCACCTGCTCCATTAATATAAAAAAAGTTTGTCATATTGATTCAATTATATTATACTATAGAATATATAAAGCATATATTACCTAGTATGTTATATATAAGTCTGGAACAGAGTTTGCAATAATAACGAGAATAAATGACGAAAGTAACAGAGCTTTATTTTCTTTTGACAAAAAAAGTGACTTAATTCATCATCATTCATGATGATGATGATGAATTCATACAGTGTAAACGTTACCATGTAGGTATTATTAATATTATAAGTGTTTTCGACGAAATCTTCTATTTTTATGGCAATAAACTATATGAATAATTTGGTAGTTCAAAACTAGTATTGACATCTCATTTTTGTCTATAACGCAGTATACAATGTGAAACATATCTTAAAAATATTTTATAAATATACAAATTTCCTACAATTTTTTGTAACTTTTTGTGTTTATTAATAAATTGGCTGAAAATATCTCCTTATTTGTGTTAAGAAAGATTTAATAAAAGCATCACAGATTAAATACATTGCTACATTTTGTTGTCGATAGTACTAGCAACACATAATGGCGGGAAATGTGAATCTAAATTGATTCGATTCCCTTTGGCAGATGTCTCCGGAGTTTTATAAGAGAAAGTAAATCACATAAGCGTGAAATCTATAATGACAAATGTTACACATAAATAATGTCTGTTTTTCTTTTTTATTCTTCTAGGAAAGGTAAAACAATGTTTTAAAAATCAAAAAGATTGTATTTTTTGTTCAGTTTTCAAGCTATGAACAGCATAACAAGCTGAATTTTAATTTATAAGAATTAATTGAATCTTATATGTACTTACCTAATTTTAAAAAAGTCTTAAAATTAATATGTGTGAAATGTAAAGTTCTGAGAAAATAAGATTTTTTTTTAAGTTTTCCATTTCCTTTCGAAATAGACAAATTTTAAAAAATTAAACATTAACTTGTGAGCTACCTTGAAGTAATAGATACCAACTCCAGTCTGAATAAAAAAATTATAATTTATCCTGTCTTGATTGTGTCTAGAAGATAGAGAAGCCATGCTAACGCAATGATTAGGCCCGTTCTTTCAAAGTGTTACCAGAGTCTCACAGAATAAGAGAGAAACAATACTTGTATAGTGTTTTTTTGAGTGAGGTTAAGAGTGAGGATGTGGGAGGTCCGTGAAATTATGCCACTCTAGCGGCGTAAAAAGCTGGCAATACTACGAAATCGCGTATTGTGACGCTATTGTGTATAGGCAGCAGTGATATCTTACTCTTTACTGAAAAGGAGTACCTGCACCGTTGCCGTTAAAAAAAATATCGTTTTTCTTTCACAGCCAGTATTGCTATATACTATATTTTTTTTATTCTATAATGGACAACGGAGCAGGTGGGTCTCCTATATGCTAAGAGAACACCGCCGCTCATGAACAACCGCGTCACACTCCGCGCATTGATTGCTTTTAAGGGCCTAATCTTCACTCATTCTGAGAAACACAGTACAAGTGCCGTTTCACGCTGAGTATTCTATGAGCCCGGGGTATCACTTCGGACGAGCCGGCTCAATTAGGGCGTCAGCATATGCTTCAGCATTGTGTACACGGGTACAATGGTACATATCGTATTAATTTTTCTATTTTTAGAATACACTGATCATAATAAATAAAACTTTCCATATATGTTTGATAGTTTGTAAAAAATGTCATAAATTCTAACATACCATAGGCATCGCCTTACGATAAAAACTGCTCGCGTTCGTCTCAGACGATTTATTGTCTCTGTTTGTCCGTGTGACACGTCTGATTTACTCGTCCACCACTTCCTTTGTATCGCCTTGTACCTGTTCGCACGTTATGTCGATGATTATTTAGTGCTTTAATTCTTATTCTATTAATTTGCAATGATAAATGTCAGTTAGGTATTTAATATAAATTATTTTACTGCATAGTATATCCATGCAGTAAAGTATAGTTAGAAATTTTAAGTTTTTTAATTTATAGTTAAAAAATAGAATTTCGAAATTCGAAAAATTTTGAAGATTGACCTTCAAAATGGTAAAAATATAGAATGGTAGAAATGGTAAAAATCACTCGTATTATTAAACATTTTATTTAGCGATTTCTGTTCATCGCTTACTTACTATAAAAGTACTATCTCTGGTATTTTGTGAGCCCGTGCAATTAAAGATTCCAAAAAAGCTTATACTGCGTGGCTGTCTTGCGGAATATTAAGATACTAATCTTTTCAAAGAAAAACATAATTTTCTGTAACATTAGTAATGGACATACGAGTATTAATTATCACAATTTGTAGGTTAATAAATTTTGAGTATTTTAGATGAAATAATTTGATATGCTTGGAGGTCCGAAGAGGAGGCCTAAGTCCAGCAGTGGACATCTAACGGCTGCAATGATGTTGATGATTATGATATGAAATAATTGAATAATATAGCGTGAGGGAGTTTATTCACTTGTTCATATACAATTAGTAACAGTGACTGACGTTTTTACACATACAAAAATATAGTTACCGCAATACTAAATATTTGAGCAGTTGTACGAATGTGTCAGTAAAAATTACTAATACGAATTGGATGGTATGGTATGGTGAAACAGACTCCACAACTCGACCTCTGAGTGCCTATTGTGCGTATAGGGTGGTGTGGTGTGTCACTCGAGCCAAAGCCACTCTTCAAGAAACTTCAGCAACCCCTTCGGATTGCCCTCGGAGCCCCGAGCTTATGTGCCTAAAAGGACAAGCTGCGGTTTCTTCCTCCTCCATGCATGTTCTACGTAGAAGGGTGTAGGCTGCGTAGGAGGATCTGTAACACCTATAACATAGAAATGTTTATTATAGGAATGTTACAAGATACAATATTATACGAATTGGATACGGATATGTGTATAAACGCCCTTAGAGTTAGTCAAAGGCTACGGTAGTAACTTACCATGAAATGGCAATTAAAAATCCATTAAATGGTAACATTGCGATATACAACCTATTTGCATAGAGAATAGAATATCCTCGCGTGCGCCGTTGCAGGTGTACTGATCCAATGGTCCAGTTCAAGGGTCACTGCACATACTATCGTTAATTCAAGACATGTTTGTACTTATCTCGCTTAGTACCGCTTTAAAACTAGGAAATTACTCCTCCAATTACCTGAATCCTAATATTGTGCGGAATAGATTGGCACTAAAGGCATTTATCGAGATTTATCAATAGTTAATATTCAGGAATACAGTATGTTTTGTTATAAATACATTTTGCGTATTTTGTTGTCTTGTTGCAACCCCTTTTCAATATGAAAGATAACCTATTTTGTTTTTAATGTAAGATATGTAATGTAATTAATTAATTAATTTTTATTATATGCTTAACAAAATTCAGATTAATATTTTTTTACCTGAAAGTAAAGAAATCAAAATTACTTTGTTAATATTTCACAAAATTAGCTTTTTACCAAGAATTCCGATGATGTCAAATGAAAAATTAATGCATCATAATTGACTTGTGACATATAAATATATACAGATTAAAATCATTTAAGTATTATATTTTCTTAAGTATATTTAGAATAACAAAATAAAAAGAGTATTAGGCGAAAAATAATTTTGTTTCGAATGGTATTTAATTGGATTTATCATTGAAAATACCAAATTTGTCGCTCAAACATAGACCAACGAAATCTATAGATATCAATCAACAAATGTCAATTAAACTACAGTTATCCACACTTAGCCATGTTTGTATCATGTTATCTTAGGTTAAGATAATATTTATTGATATTATGTAACTGAAACTATTTCTAGAAACGTCTTATTTATTTTATGTTAAAATTTGCAATCTAATTTAATTTGGTATAATATTTATTATTAAATGAGCAAGAGGCTCACTTATACAATAAACTGACATGTTACTTAGATGTATGCTGCTCTTTCGTGCAAAAACAAAATAACGGATTTTAATGAATTTGAAATCATATAAGTAGATCAGAATAGTAAATAGGTTTAAATATTATGTAAATGGTCTAAAATATAATGAAAACTGTCACGTAAAGATGTATGGACCTGGTAAGTGACTTACAGGATACGACAGTGATGCAATGTGCGAATTCAATTATTATTATCTATATTTCGTAACTATCAATATTCATATACAATTGTACAACAATGTATGATAATGAATTAAATGTTATTTCCTCCCTTTTGTCTATAAACGCTGCCTATAAAAAGAAGAATAATATTTTATTATTAAAATATAAAGGTACTATGTACACATGAATGAAAAAACTTTATCCAACTTTATTTAGCCAACAAACGGGTAGAAAAATGTTTTAAAACTTAAACTGCCTCTGTATTTATCCTTTTATGGGAAGCCCTAACTTTTTATTGGAATTCGATAAGTTTGGGTATAGCTTGTAAAATAAGGACTTTAATGTTTATGAAAAACTAGATATAAGCAACTAACAACCATTACCTACATTGTAATCTTAACATTTCAACGGCTCGAAGGCGTAAACTCGGGCATCTAACGAGCAATTTCTAAGGGAATTATTTGAAAACGGTATATCTGATATTCTATACTCAAAGCTTTTCTGAATTTATTTTTAGTGTGCCTATTGTATATACTACGGTAATTAATTTGTGTCATTGAGAAGAAATTCAGATAAACAAATATATAATATTTTAAGCTGGTAAATATATGATATATTTTGTAACTAAGAAACAATTGGTAAGGTGATACATTGTGTGTAACGTTAATTCCTCATCCAGAATCTTGAAAATTTTATTTAACTAATACACGTGGAAGAGCCATGCTGAAACATATGTTGACGCACTAAATGGGCCGGCTCGCCCGAAGTGATACCACGGGCTCTCAGAGTGATACGGTACTTGTACTGTGTTTCGCAGAGTGAGTGAAGATATCGGAGGCCCTTAAAAATGCCGCTTAAGCGACGTAAAAAGCCGGCAATACAACCAATGCGCAGACTGTGGCTCGGATCTTCATGGCCGGCGGTGTTCTCTTACCATATAGGAGACCCACCTGCTCTATTGTCCGCTATACCATAAAAAAAACTTTATAATAATTATTGTTGTCTGTACAACATGACATCTGAAATCAATTAAATAAATTATACAAAAAACTATTTGAATTATAATCAAAGTTAACCAAAATAACTAAATAAAAAACGAATTGATAAATCTTGTATCAAACAGTTATTATTGTAAAATAAAGCTATGCGTGCTTGCTTTCTTAAGCTTGTCTTTATTTTCTCCAAGTTTTTTTTAATGGAAAAAGTGGTAAACGATCAGGCTCACCTAGGGTTAGCAGTCTTACGCCCATGGACACCTTTAGGTATATGTTAGGTACTTGTGGTAGTAGAGAATTTTGACTGAATCTCAATTAAACACATTTCATTGGATTATATATTTTAATTATGCATATTTCCTTAAAACTCCACAAATATTACACCAAAAATACCTGAAAAACAGAAACAATACCTACAGTCGGCGCCGCCAAAAAAAGTTTTTAAATGAAACCACATAAACCATTTCAGAGGTAGCAAAGCCAAACAATCGTTTCATACATCAGCGCATTAGCACGAAAGGTGTCGCTCTGACCTGTCCTTCCTAATGAACGGACGACAAAATGTCTAGGGATCTTCCCGAACGATCTCTACTTTAATGGTAAATGCTTTTCGCCTACCGATTTTACTTAAATGCTTGTTAGATGAATGAATTCTCGGAGCATTCAGTTTAGAACTTCCGTTTAAACTGTTATATTATGTAGAAACGTTGCAAGGATCAATTTTGTCATTTATCCTACTAATAATATAAAGGCGAAAGTTTATAGTAAGGATGGATGTTTGTTACTCTTTCATGCAAAGACTACAAACTGGAATTTAATTAAACTTTACAATAATATTTCTCATATATCATAAAAATACATAGGCTACAATTTTAATGATATTGCCTAAATTGGAAAAAATATCATTTAAGTGTCACATAAGTCGCACGCGGTTGTGGGTAGGTGGCATAACGGGCAAGGTAACGAATGCCGGGTCCACTAGTAGGTACTTTAAATTTGTGTTATATTTGTACAGCAAAAAAATTATTCAAAAAACTAAAAACTATTCTATAGTATTTCTTAACCTAAATGTATTAATAATCATTACATTAATACTTACATAAATATAACGTAGAAACATAAACTTGGACAACTTAATAAATATCTTTAAAGCAAGAGACTTGAACACAGGTTTTAACTTACATAATATGTAAAAATTCATTCATACAAATAAGTATACCATGTAAGTACTTTATCCGAATAGCCCACACTTCGTACTGGATGCGTTTTAACTTTTTCACGCGTGTGAGAGCCATGCTGACGCACTAATTGTGCCGGATCTTCCGAAGTTATTGCTTCGGAAGATTCGTGGTATTCCACGGGCTCACAGAGTGTGAGACGGTACTTATACTATGTTTCGCATAGAGAGTAAGGATATCGGAGCCCCCTAAAATGCCGCTTAAGTGGCAACTGATTTTTATTTTATAATCTAAATAAGGGTATCACATAGATTTTTTAAATTGTATGTAATGTCTCCTCTATGGTTCTTACCAAATCTCGAACGTCTCTACCTAGAACAACCACGCCACAAACCACGTCCAGGGGATGAGCCTGATTTTTTTAAAGTCTTTTGGAAAAACTTATTTTATAATCTTAATATGAATTAATTTTCAAAATTTCAGCAACAACTACGACAGTTATATAACATGCGCGCTATTCGGTAAGTGTAGCAGAAGTGTCGAAGCTCGGTCGTGACATAACTTAAGCTGCAGGGCGCAATCTCGAATAAATTGCGTACACTTAGTGCCTCTTTATGAACCTTTTAAGGTAGAAATTTTAAGATGATAATCGACACGTCCATAATTAAGATCTGTGTGATTGTTAAGTCGTGATGGGTGTGGGTTTCCGCTTCCGTCTCGGGTGGTCTTTGACCATTTTCGTTGTCTAATTTGACTCTAAATGGTAATGCAGATGTCTGATGACGTTAAAACCGGTTCAGCTAACGTCTGGACGTAATATTTATTTCAGACAAAATTTATGTTGTATTAAAATACTTATGTTTATATTTACTATAAAACCTATAATGAAATTATAAAATTCTATAAAAAGTTTTAACAAGCTTGTTTTCTATGAAATTTTTTAATTTACTTAATTAAATGTATCTTATGCGGAAATTTTTATTTATATAACGGATATTTTACGTAGAGTATAGTAATGGGCCAGCCATGAGATGGTTGGTTATGTGGTTCTAAATTTACCAAATTATAATTTTTTCACAATGTCGCCAACAAAATCAAAGGCACCTAGGAAAACTTGGTAAAAATTACAAATGATCAGACTCATAAATACAGTTCATTAGAATAAAATGGGCACTTTAAAAGCAGCAAAATTTTTCAAAGAATATACCAAATACGACATTGCAACGCTCTTCCAAAGTAATTTAAGTTCTTAAAAGATAAATAGTTCTAATTGTTATTCTCGTACAAGATATTATATTTCTCTTTTTAATAAATTCCATTTCATATTTGAGTTTCTAGTAGATACCTGTTCCATATTTAGCGACTATTTCGATATTTTGTTTAATGCTCAATTTAATAATTATATTATAATCTTTAGAACACAAGATTATATCTTAGTTTGTGTGATTGTTTAAATTCAATAAAAAAAAATTAAATAGTTTTTATCTTTAGGCGAAAATAAAATGGTAGCCCATGTTTGCTTAATCTCTCTCTACTATTCAGAATTGTGTATTTCGCGGTTAAAAATGTGAAAAAGTAATAATCTGTTGAATTTAAAAAAAAATGTACTTTATATGATGTGTATAATGTAATTTTCATATCAAATAATTATTTCATTAAAAAATTATAACACCCACAAAAATGTAATACTTCCTTCTATTTGTATGCTAAAAGCGATTCACGTAAGCAAAAAGTATGCACCCACTGTGCATAGCTATGCAAATTGAATCCCGTGTTCATACATAAGACTTCGCTAGAGCCATAAAGCGTCGTGTGTGTTCGCTCCTCATATCTCTGAGGGAAGTATTTTACATGCAACCTATCGGTTTCAATAATCACTGAACGGAATGAGCATCGCCAAGCAGCTGGACCCCTGTGAATATTGGCGTTTAACGTCGCGCGGGAATAGTTTATTCGCAGTGCCATATATGAGTTCGTATACAGCTATATTCACAGCGGTCAATACACACGGTGACTGCTATATTACAAAGCAACATATAACTCAATAGAATTTAAGATAATTTTTACCCATCTGTTAGGTAATAAAGTAAAAAATACAATGTTGTTATGTTAAAAAAAGTTTGTAAAGTAGTATGTAATATAATTCGAAAATTGTGGTTAAAAATAATAAAACCTATAATTGAGTGATTTCGCGAATTGATATTGTATTAAATGGAAGCAAAAAAAATTTGAATAATATTTTGTATAAGTAATTATCGTACTCTGGTGTGAATCTATTATTAAAATGTAATGAATGATGTTTTTAGATGTATTTCGTTCTCAATTCAGGATGCTCAACTGCCTTCTTATGAAATCTCATTAAAATCTGTCCAGCCCTTCTTTAATATATCGTAAATTATACGTGTTTTATATTTATCAAATTCCTTTACTATATTTTCATATAAAGGTATTTATATCCGGTTGAAAATCACTTAATTGAAGACAGATTTTTATTAATATTTAATATAGGAGAGCCTATTTAGGGCCGAGCGATCCCGCTATGGTCACATCACGCGGAGACTATCACTGTTATAACGCTGTGCCTGCGGCCGCGCAGTCTCTACTGATACTGCCCTATACAGCGATCTGATATTTTGATACATGATTTCAATATTCTTTGAAACACTAACTGTATAGTGTTTACCATACCTGTATATTTTTTACTGTGCTTTTAATATAGGTAAATATATGATAAATATACCGAAATCTATGATCAAAATTTAATTTAGACTTTTATAAGTCACATAAATCATGGCGATGCCATATTTTTGTGTGTATTTTAGAATAAGTTACGACCGTTTCTATGAAATTTAAATATATTAAATATTAAAGCCAGTAACTTAAATATTATAAAAAATAGAGATATTTTGAGTCTTAATTCAACGGTTTCTTTTTAATTAACTGAAGAACTGAAGGAAAAAATGCGTGTTATATAAACTTATACATCAATAGAAGGGTAGGAAAAATACAGAACAAATAGTATTTATGCTTATCAGATGAGTTTAGTAATACAAAATCAGATTAATATAAGTTTTTATTAAAAATTTATTATCAAAGCACGTGAGTCGCAGTTTACACCAGGAGCGGTTGTGATTGCGGCTTGCAACAGATAAGGTAAATAGCTCATACAATTGTTGGAATAGGACTCTGCCCCTTTTGTTAAGGAAGTGCTGTCTAATGGAACGTAGCTTTGAGCAAGACTTTCATGGTGTCGATTGCTATGCACTAAAGGCGCTCCATGATTACTCTTTGCCATGATAATTTGAGTTTTTGCATATAATTTTGTTATTCTGATCTCCACAGACAGGGAATAAAAAAAAGCTCAACTTTTACGAGTTTTACAACTTAAAGTGAGCTTATATGTAAATAATGTAATTATTGTAAATGAGTGTGTAGTATATTATTGTAGGAAAAAAGGCTAAATCAGACAAAGAAAAGATATTTCGACGTATTAGGAAGTTTTTCGTTAAAGCAAATCTATGTTTTACATATGCTTTAAATATAATTTACATAGTAAGGAACTAACTGGTGTCCTAGTAACAAATGAATTCAATTAAAAAATACCACTGCCAAGACAGAATGTGGTGTCTCTAGAAAAGCGGTGTTCAACAAACCCAGAACCATTGCAACATTCATATTTGTTTTAGTACTTAAAAGCTGCGTAATTGCGATGTTTCTCTGACATATAAATCGATAATTTATAATATCCTATGTTACAATTTGATTTTGTTATCTCTAAATATTTCTCTAAAAATATAGACTTATTTGTATAAAATCACATTACATGATATTACAAAATAACCTTCCCTAACGATACCATAAAATTATTAGGTTTTGAATATCGGTACTTAAGATAGCTGAGACAGCAAAAGACTATCTTTACTAATAATGTTTGAGCGGGTCATGAAGATCTTAATATCATCGGTCCAATTTAATAGCGTACTTCATTAGCGTATCGAATATATTGCCGTGATTAAATTTACATAGGAAACATCAATGTGCGTTGGTATGAAGCATAGTATTGCTGTAATTTTAAGAGGCTGTGCTGTTTACTTTTGTTACTATCGTATATTTCTGTTAATACAATGACAATTGTAATCTTTAGTGGTAAATATGAATATCGTTTGCGTTACATTCATGCTCTGTTGGGAAAAAGGAATACTTTTCCGTTGTCCTCTGCCCTAGGATTTATATTTGCCCTATCCGAAGTTATACCAAGGGCTCACAGAATACTCAGTATGAAACGGTACATATATTGTGTTTTACAGAGTGAGTGAGAATATCGGAGTCTCTTAAAAATGCCGCTTAATCGTCGTAAAAATCCGGCAACACAACCAAGCGCGGTCTATGGTGCGGTTGTTTATGGGTGCCAGTGTTCTCTTTCCATATAATAAAAGACCCACCTGCTCACTTATTCATTATAGAATAAAATAATAAAAAAGACTTGTACTTGTATAACAAAATGGCGGACATACTTTATGGATGAGCGGTCGTGTTTATGCCTGTGTGCTAGTAAATTTTTGATACGATTTGTATATGGATAAGTCCTCAAATGCAATTGAATAACTTACATTATTTTGCCTAACCCACGCTAATCTAACAACGAAATTTTTGACAGAAGATGTTAATTACACAGTTATTTAATTTAATATCGCTGCTAGAATATGGCACGCGCAGTTCTCGTATCACAAGTATGGATTGCATAAGGGGTCATAAGGCAGCACGATCTCGCTGCGAACTGTTTTGGATGCACTTGTATACGATAGCCGTAACATGCTATCTGCCACTGGGTGGTGCCTGACCCCTAATTATCAGATGTATTTTATATTATGCCGGATTTAGAATGGTTTTAATTTAATATATATATCTATGTAAATATATGTAATTATATATATATATATATATATATAATCTTGGACTCTTTATTAAATAAGACTGTTTTCTATAATTAGCATAGACAAGACCTAAATGTCAACACTTGACAAGATTTATATTAGGAATTATTTATTTAAATTGTACACATAATTGTTAATTTATAATACTAGAAGTAAGGATGTTTTGGGATTTTATCCTAGAGCAGACGGAGCAGGTGAGTGTCCAACATGATAAGAGAACACCGCCGCCCATGAACAACCGGGCTACAGTCCGCGGATTGTGTTAACATAGTTCCAAAACGGTTGAAGACAATTAGGCTAACATTGTAAAATAAATCCAAACAGGCTCGTTCACACAAAATGCGACAAGAGCATAGCAATTCTTACCCGTCTGAATGCGTCATACAAGTTTTGCGTTAATAACGGAGCCGTGTCGGCTTAATGAGTTAATCGTGCTTATAACGGGGTGGTCCTAGTTAGAGTACTGAAAGATTATATGTATGTGCATGTCTTGCAACATATTATGAATAACAGCTGCAATGAATTGATATCACCTACAATATGTTCGGTTATATAAAATCCCTAAAGAGATAACTGAAATTAAGAAAGCTTATTAAAACATTGACCTATACATAGAAGATAAAGATTCATAGGAATTTTTCTGCAAAGACAGCAAGTGGTACCTTTTATTGTAAAATTGGCAAGCGAAAAAATTAAAAAGAAATACAGTAGAGGCAACGTTTTAAGTACAACAACTATTTCATGTTGAGTATGCAGTAGTGATTCCGTGGTATCACTTCAGGTGAGCCAGCCCAAGTAATGCGTCCGTATATGCTTCAGAATGGCTCTCCCACGAGTGTGACAGTATTAAGATACTCATCCGACCACTATCAAACCTTTCCAGAGATCGAATAAATTGTAAATTAATTTATAATGTATTGTTAAATGTGTAATTGTCCGGACCTGATTAGACCTATTAAACCTCTTAACTTCGGCAAGGAACTTTCCGCCAACGCACCCGCGGCTCTGCAAGGGCTGGGGGTGTCCATGGGCTGTAGACCGCTTGCCCTAGGTTAGCCTCCTGCTCGTTTGCCACCGATAGTATAAAAAAACATGCTATTATTCAAGAATAGCTATTATATAAATGTAAACTTTAGGACCCCAGTTCACAAATGACAGCTTAACTTATAAAATAATGAACAACAAAAGAAAAAGACCAATATCAAAGCTATTCATAAACTTTGATAACGCTTTAACGTAAACTGAGTTAAATTACTAGGAACAGGAACCGAATCTCGTCGTCATCACACGTGCTCCCCTCATGATTGTCAATAGAATGTTGCCGATAAGAACAATATTAGGTACCACCGGCCTATCGAGATTCACGAATACAATAATTTCAAACGAAATAAACTTTATCGATTCTCTTATTAAATTCTATATTATATCGCACAGAACACGATCCTGATAAAAAGTTGCCATCGAATGCTGTATCGTTGTGTTACGGTCAAATTTAATAGTGTAGAAATATTAAGCCAGAAACTGTAGTCATAATAACTTTGTTCGTTCAAAATTATCACCTTCTAATAACAGTGTTCCGCAAAATTTTATGTTCAAGGTACATCTTTTTTTATGAGTTTGCGCACGATGGAGCAGTTGGGTCTCCTATATATTCAGAACAGCGCCGCCCATGTACAACCGCGTCACAGTCCGCACATTGGTTGTGTTGACGTCTTTTACGCCGCTTAAGTGAAACTTTTTAAGGGCTTCCGATATCTCCATTCGCTCTTCGAAACACAGTACAACTACCGTTTTACGTTGAGTATTCAATGAGCCCGTGGTATCACTCCGGACGAGCCACCACAATTAGTGCGTCAGCATATGATGAAGCATGGCTCTCTCACGACTTTGACATTATTAAGACACTTGCCCGGTCACTGTCAAACCCTTCTAAAGACCGAATAAAATATAAATTAAATGAAATTGTACAGACCGAAAATGTCATTATTCGAACCGTAGACATATAGCTTCATGGTAGACATATTAAACTATTAAGTTACGAGGCACATTATTAAATATCACAATATTGAAAATTGTCGCTGAATAAGAGCCTGTTAGATATTGACTTTTTCTTAGATTGAACGACAGCATAGCTATGAGAATTTATTTGCTGGCAATGTTTTGTGTCAACGCGCAGGTGTACAGTGCGCAAGGTAAGCAATGTGTGACCATTATGTCATTTGAGACAAAATGTGTTAATAAATTGTGTGAATGAATAGACTTATTTTATATCAATTATCGGTAATGTCTGTATAACTGTTGCAATATTTGTTAAAATCAATATTAATTCATCATAATAAAAATCGTACGTGTACACTGCAAATGTATTTGTTTTAAATTGGTTTTAGTTATTTACTCGAGTTTTGTAAGCTATAGTGACGTAATGTGTACCGGGTTCGAATCCAGGTAGAATTTACAATTCAATTAATAAAATTTATTGATCAATAATTGAGCTGGTAGCACACAGCTCATGTGCTCACAGAAATTTATTGAGTGAGCATGATTAACGAAAACCCTCTACATTGCTTAAGCAATGTAAAGATTGGTAGCACCAATACAGCGCGGATTGTGACGTTATTGTCCATGAAGGGCGGTGTTTTCGTACCATCAGGAGACCCATATTTTGTAATAAAAAACCACCGCCATGAAACATATTTTTTTAAGATACCGTACTACTTATTTTTATTGGCGTAATATAGGCAATAAAATAAAAAGAGACAGGAAATATATTTGTAGGCAATAGCCTATGAACAAGGCTTTTTCTATAAAGAATTGATATATCTATAATCTATAAATCTATAAAAAACAACGAGATCGTATCAGAAATGAGGAGATCCGTAGACGAACTAAAGTTATCGACATAGTCCGCCGAATTATCAAGCTGAAGTGGCAATGGGCAGGCCACATCGCACGTAGAGCGGATGATCGATGGAGCCGAAAAGTGTTGGAGTGGAGACCACGGACCGTCAAACGCAGAATGGGACGTCCACCTACAAGGTGGACAGACGACCTTATAAATGAAAAAAGTTGCAGGTCACCTGCAACTGGTATTGATGGAATTACAAGTGGGAAGTCTATGTCCAGCAGTAGACGACTTACGGCTGAAATGATGATGATGATACATAAACAAATATGTTAAATGTTCTATCACCAACATTGTAAATATTTTGCTTTCAATTTCACTACAAATTATAATGTAACGATAATTATTGATCTCATTTCAAATCAAGTTTAAATGACATTAAAAAAGTTATCAAATCATTCATGATAAAATTGTTTTATTGTGAATAATTACTCTAAACATTTTAATTGAACGCTATAATTACTTGTATAAATGTCAAGCTTGAAATTAAGCTAGGTTTGTCCGTTTTTATTTAGTTATTTGCATGTTAGAGATTTTATTGCCCTCGTTTCAGCTAAATGTGTTAATTATGTCGCTGATTAGCAGTGCATATGCTAAATTTATTTATTGTTTAATTAAGAAATAAAAATAAATTTATTACAAGTTAAACATGTATACGAAATAAATTAAAATTAACAAGTTAAGTATCGAATATCGAAGCAGAATACCCGGTTAGGTGATAAAATTTTCGTCCCAAAATCGAGCGTTTTTTTATGATTTTTGAGCAATGCATCAACATTCTGTATTCCGTTTTTTATAGTATAGCTGACAACGGAGTAGGTGGGTCTCCTATATGGTAAGAGAATACCACCGCCCCTGGACCACCGCACAACCACGCGTTTTGGTTGTCTTGCCGGATTTTTATGCCATTTTTAAGGGTCTCTGATATCCTTACTCAATCATCGAAATACAGTACATGTACTATTGCACGTTGACTATTCTGTGAGCCCGTGGTATGACTTCGGTCCACCCGGCCTAATTAGTGTGTCCGCATATGCTTCAGTATGTCTCTCCCACAGGTCTGGCTCTCCTGCCTTTAGAGATAATTCTACATCATTAAGATATAAGGAATTTTAAAAAATCATACCTCTTAAAGCCGGCTACGAATCAGCACGTATGCTGTTTTGATCCAACTGGGGCTAAGTTTGTTCATGGTCGGTTTACCGATTTACCTCCAATAAAAAAAACTTTATAAAAAAATCCTTAAATTATTTTTTCTTATAATTTTTAAAGTGTTAACTAACATATATGGTTATATATGAAGAGTTTTTTAAATCATTAATTAACTTTTAAGGTAGCAGGAAAAACCTTGTATTAAAATTTTCATTGAAATGTCAATTATGTATATCTAAGTCACCTCCGTGGTTTATATTGGCATGAGTGTATTGAATCGTGGTCTATAGTTTGCTTCTTACATAAAAAATATTTTGATTAATTTTGACAATTCAGTGATAACTTATGTCTACTATAGATTCTTAAAATATTATTATGATAGTCCTACTAGAAGTATCATACATATATTTTGTGACTAAATTTTATATTGATTTCTATTTTCTTTTTGTATTTTCCAAACCTGTCTTCATACCAACGTTCTTCAGGTGTATTTACATCGTTTTAGACTAATATTACATTGTAAAAGCGAAAGAAATATGCTAGCTATGTATTTTTGCAGTATTAATGCTGAGTTCGAAAGAGCAAGTTATAGACACTCCAATATATGATCAGAATATAGTTTTGGTGGACCGTTTGGATAAAAATCGAAATGGAAATGTTAATGATCTTTTCGAGCTTATTAGCCAAGGTATTGTTATAATAGTTTTTTACTAGCAACATTATTATAAAGATAAATATGGTTTGAAATTGTTAGAAACTTATTGTTTTTATATAAAAACAAATTGTAAAGACTACTAAACTAATAGTAGTATACCTAATTAGCTAAAATATTAATATAATAATGTTTAGATAGCATCATATATAAAAAAAACAAAAAAAAATACAACTAAAATACTACAAAGCGTACAAAAAAACTCGTACAAAGCGAGTGAGACGCCGCAACACAACTAAAGGGCAGGTTGTGGAGCGGAAACAAAGAGATATACCAGCTCCATGGTATATTTTAAACTGATAAACTAAAATTTCACCCGTAGGCTAGCTATGCTAAGGCATATGCTGGGGCACTAATTGGCCTAAAACGGTACTTATACTGTGTTTCGCTGAGTGAATATATCGGAGGCCCTTAAAAAGGCCAGCAACACAATGCACGGACTAAGGCGCAGTTGTTCATGAGCGGCGATGTTCTCTTATCATATAGGAGACCCCACCTGCTCCGTTGTTCGCTATAGCTTAAAAAAAGATAAATATAGTTAATTGATTTTCAATACTGCATTACTAGCGGAAAAAATATTTTACTTCATCGTATTAAATAATTTGAGTGTTTCAGTGCTTTTTTATTGTTAAGTTATTTTATTATTATATTTATATCTTAAAAATAAAACGTCTATTAATTTAATTAAATAAATTGTAACTAATTAGATTGTTTTTCCCAACAGGTGTTTTGATAGAAGATGCGATAAATCAAAACGAAAATCAAGAAACCATTTTAGAGGCTTGATACGAAATGCTGGTGGAAAATAGAAGTTTTATTTTTCTTTAAATAAATTAATATATCCCTTTTTAAAGATAAATAACATTGGTATTGATTAGGAACTAATCATTACTAACTTATTTAGAACTCTATACAGTAATTTAATCATTTATTATTTCTATTTATATTGGATTTAGCATTCATATAACAATTTAGAGGCTGCCTCAGTGGTTAAATAATTCGTGTTTATTGCTCTAGTTTATAGGTTTAAATTCCAATGAAAGAAATAAAAAAAATCGCTATAGTAATTTTCGCTGTTCAAATATATTATATATGAACATATAAAAGGCAACAGCTTTCTTCAATATAATAAAATTTATTGAAGTTTTCTTATCGCAAAAACATATTTGGTAATATAATCCAATGCAATGTTTGTTTTGTATTATTTGATGTCTGTTATTTTATTTAATAACTGTTTTTGTAATCTCCGCTTTCGTAAGTAGTTTTATAAAGTTACATGGGAGTAATAAAATTTGTTTATTATTATAATTTTTTATGGTATAGCGGACAACGGAGCAGGTGTGTCTCATATATGGTAAGAAAACACCGCCGCCCATGAACACCCGCATCACATATCGCGCATTGGATGTGTTGCCGGCTGTTAACGCTACCGATATCTTCACTCACTCAACGAAATAATAAATAATCAAGTACTATTTCACGATGAGTATTCTGTGAGCTCGTGGTATCACTTCGGTCAAGCCGGCCCAATCATTGCGTCAACATATGCTTCATGCTGAAGCATGTGTCTCCCACGGGTGCAACAGTATTAAACCACTCGCCCGGCCACTGTTAATCCCTTCCAGAGACCGAATAAATTATAAATTAAATTATAATTGTCCGAATCGGGATTCGAACCCAATACCTCTCGCTTCATGGTACACTTTTAAAACTATTAGACTAGGAGGCATTAAAGAATCTTAAAAAAACTATCTTACTATTATTATTAGATCATACAAATTGGACTAATAAGTAGTTTTATTTTTTAGAAAATGTTCCTATCAACACTAATTTTGGTGGCGTCTTGGAGAATTATTTAAAACCGATTAGTAAACTTTCAGGTATATAGAATACTTTTAAAAAAATCACATAAAATGTACGATATTCTACTCATTTAGAATTCTTAAATCCAATTATCAAAGATATCAAAGCAATCCATAGTCTACAATAAAGAAAATTGCAATCTTACTAGCACGTTGGATTGTTTTGTGTTTTTATATATTATATGTAAATATTTCATAATTAAATCCATTCAAAGAGATCTTAGATTTAAGACAATATTATAATTTTAAATTGCAGAAATGTTTCCTAATCAACAAGTTGAAGTACAATTTGAAATAGATGGATCTAACATGGCATCTCCAAAACGGTATTTGCGCGAAAGTAAGCTT